>JAHXMU010000022.1:2129150-2166437 GCA_019455685.1 Philornis downsi
AAATGAAATGAAATGAAATGAAATGAAATGAAATGAAATGAAATGAAGTGAAATTAAACGAAATTAAATGAAATTAAATAAAATTAAACGAAATTAAATGGAATGAAATGGAATGCCATCTCATCGGCAGATAAGTGAAAGTGAAAAAGCAAGGAAGGCTGTGGTTAGTACTCGTATATGGGCGTTTCCTTTGCGAAAATTTGTTACCTTATGTAATCATTCATTACAAGTTAAAGCTGTGTCTTTTGAAAGCATATATGTCTACATGATCAATTAGCACCGTATTGTGCTTTCATCATGTTAAATAATAAAATGTGCTACCTTTTTTGGCGTAGGTGCTTCTATAGAGAGTTTTTTGTACTAGTCCGATTTTGCCCTATATCTAACTTTGCCTGCTCATAGCCATGAAACGTTTTCGTAAAGAATTTCTATCTTTCAGATGGTACGCTTCGGCCTCCATCACGCTTTCGACCAGAAGGGCAACATTATTAATTTTGCAACTTATTCATGTGGTGGTAAAAATAAGTATAATGAACACTGTGTCTTAGCCCACTGGCATGATCAGTATCAGATCAGTAAATCTTTTCTTATTTAACACCCCACCATTAGCGAATATAAACATGATCATGCTGCACTAAGGCATTATCGATATATTTGCCACCTGTCCAAACATAAAGACAGTAGTTTCTATATTATGGTTAATTACATTAGATGCGACAGTTTTTTAAAAGCCGCATATCATTCCATAAGGAGCTAATCACTCTTAATTTAATTCCTTAATTTAACACTACTACATCCTTTGGTGCTTTATACATTTTTTCATTTTTCATTTGCACACATTTCTTGCGATGTTGTTTGCCCTTGTCTTATGCGCTCATCATTCTACTGTAGCATATTTTACCCTTCTCCACCTAAATATGCTATCATTATTCTTCAAACATGCGCTAAAATTTTCCCATAGCCCGGTTTGTACGCTAATTTATATTCTGAGCACGTTATTTGTAATAATATCACAAAAAGAGCACAACAAAACGGGTTAAACATGTTTATGCATTTACTTGCAAATTATATTGCATACTTTTAGGTAACCCCAATGATAATAAGCACTGCACACTTTTAGGTAACCCACATAATAAAACATGCCAACACACACACACACACACAGAACAAACCTTGATTTTGAGACTGAGACTATTTTGTTGTTCAGAAACTGGAAAGTAGCATGCATTGTTAGCCTCTTAAGCAGTGTGCGTAAGCAGCCGTACTTGCTTCTTTTTTCCAAATTACGCCACATTCTAACGCTGACGATAGCAGCCCATTATTAAATTTACCTTTTAATTTGCTCTTTCGCCAAAACTTTGTAAATTCTAAGACATTCTTTGCAGCGTTTAGTGTGCTGACACAAGGAAGTCCTGAAATATTGTTTGGGTGGCAAGTAAACGAACGCACAGGAAGTTGCTGCTAATTGCCGCATGACCTCATATAATGATCAGGAAGTAGCAAGACGGTAGACATGAACTAATTTCGCAATGGCTGAAGGTAGTCACTTGCCGGATGGTTAGCGTATATGCATACGTACGAACGTATCTGGTACTAAGTTGAGGAGGCTTCCAGATACATTTAGGCGAAAGCATCTACTAATTGTTTCACTCAGTTGGCGCTTGTCGGGCCAGAAGTAATTATGTCGGTGAAGTGCTCATGATGATGTTGTGCTTCAATTTGAGTATCATCTTTGCACTATCATAGTTTCCTTTGCCTTGCTGAGAAAAGAGAACGGATGTATCGTTTTGGTCTTGCATAAGAGGGGCCTAAATGAAAGTAATGTTTCTGTTTGCAGAAAGTGATCCCTATATTTTACTACTATTCATTTAAAATGCTCATAAAGCTGTTCTTGCGACTTCGTTAATATGTGTACAATCTGCATGACATACGTTCAGATCATTTTGTCAGTTGAGCGCTTCTGACCTCTTTACCTTCCTGGAAAGAAAGGAATACAAAATCTAATTGCCGGAATTTATATTTATAAAATATCAGTTCTGGACTTGAGAAAATTAACCGCTGGCGGATCTGTCACAAACAGAAAAAAATGAACACAATGAATAAATTGAAATGAATGAAATTAACAGAAATAAATGAATTGTGCTTCATATAAGAACTTAGGAGTGAATAAAATTCATTGAAAATTCAAACTGAAAAAAATCCGGGTCTTTCGAAACTAGTCAAGCGGCAACGTATTTCATACCCACACAATCCTGTAAATGTTACGATTTAAAAGTTCAGCGCCTATTTCTATCAAACTTAATTGAAGATTCACAATCATTTCATTTCATTTTATTGATGTTAGCTTTAGTCGAAGAGGTTGATGGTCAACCAGAACGAGGCAAATCTTTTACCACATCTCAATCGCTTTTGAATGCACTGTACCACCCATTTTTAATGATTCTGCATACGAAATTTTCTGTGCAAACCAAAATTTGATATAAATTCAAATTCTTGATTCTTTACACAATATTTGAAAAAACCTCGAACCACACTCGAACTGGATTGATAAAGTAGAGAACTGGAAACAAAGTGAACAGCAAATCGCACTCAAACTCCGTGTTAGTATTGGGGACAGCTGTGCCAACTACTTATTTTAACTATTCCTTTAAGCGGTCTTATTAAGTGATCTTTTGGCTGTACTTTTCTAACAGAAAGTTTACTATAAATAAGCAAACATTCGTCTTGTGTATTATTATTCGTAAGACATTATTCTAATATATCATATGTCTACATGAAATATATACGTTTTCTACAGTTCTGAACCCCTCGTAGCAACCAACCACCACTGTATATAAAATAAGAAGATTGCCTTTCATGACCCCCAACATAGAAATGCTGCTCGCTGCCATTCTATTTCTCAGGGTCTAATTGTTGTTAATTTTCTAAAATGAAATTCGTTCAATTAAGTACATACCGTGGCATAATGATGCTAAAGCTCTTATTGTTGCAACAAACTCTCTCCTCACTGGGTAAATTCTAACACACACAAACAAACTTCTACAGCAGGGCGTATTTCATTGTATCCTGTGCAGTATGTTTTTAGGAGCCAACCTGATGACATTAACATTTTGTAGTGGCATTGCCACAATCGCATGAACAGTTCCAAGCACAGGAAACTCTTCCCCTGCCACGTTTTGTGAGCACGCCACCAAAAGCTGCATTCTTAACTCATCAGGTCCACCGTTGTCATTGCAATCGAGTATGATAATGTTTTACAAACCTAGAGTTTGAGGTTAATTTAAGTGTTCGCCCTTCGCAGTGAGTGTAGTTGCAACAGCATATAACCATCATCAACTACAATACAACGAATTTTAGTAAATTTATTCGCCTGAAAATATGCAATTAACTTGACTTTCCCGTGTTACTGTTGCCGTCCACAGGCGGTGATAGTAATGGTTTTAGATGCCACCCCAGGGTTAAATGTGGCCAGGTTAGCTGCGTTGGAGGAACATAATAATTCAGCGTTGATGAGAATGTCATATTTAATTAAGTTATAAACAAATATAAACTGTTTCGCTACGGAATTTTTAATGAAAATTAAATGTTAATATTTTATTTTGCTGCACGGTCAATGGGAGTTAACAGGAACGACTTCAGCATATAGTTTTCGGTGATAATTTGAAATAGCAAACTGTTGCATACATTTAAGCGTTAACATTTTGTCATCTATCATCAGGGGCGACAGTGAGAGAAATTGCGTTAGGAGTAGTAGAAAATTGTTGGTTGCTACTGGCATTTGGAGCCAAAGTATCTCTAAAGAACACCTTTTATTTTTATTTTAATAAAAATTTGTTTGCACCGATTTACTCGCTTTGCGGTTGATCGAAGTGAGCTATCTAAATTTTATTTGATTAAAGACTGGTAATTGATGGTGCATAAACAATGACTCCATGAAAATCAAAAAATGATTTTCGTTATTATCAAGAAGTCGTACGTATTAATTAATCTCCCCCAGTAAAAATATCGTAGGTGTTACCAAAGAGCACTTAAATTGGTATGAGAATAAGAGATCCTAATAAAGGGTGTCCCAACAAAAACGGAAGATTTAAATTTGGCGCCATTCGAAGTGTCATTGTTTGACATTTGAAAAATGGTTATTGTTTGCTAGTAGAAGGTACGAGGTTAGTAAAAATGAAGCGCTATACGAATGAACAATGCATTCTCATTGTGAAATTGTTTTACCAAAATGGTGAAAGTTTTGCGGCTACAGTTCGCAAATGGCGATCAATTTGGGGTCACAATAATGCTACAAAAGAGTCAACTGCAAAGAGATTAATGGATAAATTTGCCAAAACTTGGTCTGTTAGTGATGTAAAGACAAAAACGCGCCTTCGACCAGGCCGATCGACAGAAAATGTCGCAGCTGAACGTGATGATGTCGCTTAAACTCCATCAACCTCAATTCGACGGCGCCGAGCTCAGCAAATTGGTCTCCAAATCCACTATGCAGCGAATTTTGACGAAAGATTTGCATCTTCATGCACACAAAGTTCAATTGACTCAGGAACTGAAGCCAGCTGACCATGGACAGCGAAGGGAGTTCGTTAATTGGGTATTGGAGAGACAACAAGAAAATGCTGATTTTGCCGATAAAATCATCTTCAGTGACGAGGCTCAGTTCCATATTGATGGCTTCGTCAATAGGCAGAATTGTCGCATTTGGGGTGAGGAAAATCCTCGAGTGATTCACGAGAAGCAAATACATCCTTAACGTGTCACTGTGTGGTGTTGACTTTGGGCTGGAGGAATCATTGCACCTTTTTTTATGAAAATGAGGCATGTGAAGCGCGAACAGTCAATGGTGTTCGGGATCGTGAAATGATAACCAGTTTTTTCGTGCTTAGAATTGAAGAAATGAATGTGGAGGGCATGTGGTTTCAACAAGACGGTGCCACATGTCATACAGCCAGAGAAACAATTCAGTTGCTGCATCAGTCATTTAAATCTTGCGTTCTCGTTGGGACACCCTTTATATGAGCGGAAATAAATCAATCCAAAAAAAAATATCTGTATAAAAACCAGTGCAGAAATTTCGTTCAGGTGGACTGATTTGCATATGCTTTTACCCAGTATTATTTGGCAGTGGCGAAGGAATGTGTGGAGTTTCAGGCGGAGGTTCTTGTGAAAATTTATATACAGTAAATGAATACTCTATAATGAAAACAAAACTAAAACCTACTAAACTTAATTATTATAGGTTAAATTTAACTGCCTTAAAATGTCTTCCACTATATTCCACGGTATCGGTCAATTTGCCACGCCCCGTTTTGTCATAGCTAAATTTGTCAAGCGCATGATGTGTGACTAATTGAAAAATATGATGCTAAGAATATGTGTGTCTAATGGTTCATTTGCATGGAAGGTACGATAAGGAACGTAATTACTTGCTCGAAACGACGATAGTGGGTATTGCAGTCTACAAGGTAAGGGCAAAGCATAGAATTCCTGAAGATCGGACAATTTGTGTGGGAAGCATCAAAAAGGGCTATGACAATGCTTTCCATTTCCATTGCTAGACATAACATCCGTAAACTCTTAATGAGTGCCTAATTCGACTCAAAGCAGTGTAACTTTGTAGACAGTAGGGACAAATAAATTTGTGGGTTAAATCGGTTATTTATATGGAAGATAATAGAAGGGACATGAAGGCTGATGAAGTCTATATTTACGAGTTGCTGGGCTACTTTGAAAGCCGTCCGTATCTATTGGGCCCGGCTGATATATTGGTGTAATTGGAAGCAAAAGAAAAATTAACTTAGGAATGTATGGCTTAAATGGGCCATTTGTATGACTAGTACCATATTAACCGATCGACCCACCCCTTCTAACAGCTTCCACATAAACTGACCGATTTTCCGAAATTCAATTTGTAACCAAAATTTACATTGCATTCTTTACATTGGTTTGTAACCGAAATTTATGTTCTTTGCATTGGTTTAAAATACCTGGTATAATTTAAAAGATTTTTTATTCACTTATGGTATCTATCAAATTAATACTAAATTTTTCACTAAGTGAATGTTATCTTCTCGGCAAAATTATTTAACATTTCTTCAACGCATTCCTTTACTCCTCACGTGTTTATCGTCATTTAATGACGTCTTTATTTCGAAGAAGAGCAAAACGAAAGACAAAACATTTAATCAACTCACTATAATTTGCATTTTTGCCATTATTTGTTTCAAGCTCGTCACATGTGTCCGCCTGTTCGCCTCTTCACTCTGACAATCTGACTGTGTATATTTGACTGATTTGCATCATGAAGCCATCACATCACATCATCATCGGTGGATTTACTGAACAATCCAGCAAAGCTAAACCGATTTAACTCCAGCCAAAAGGAATCGCTTGATGCCCTCCTGGTGTGTGTGTGTGTGTGTGTGTGTGTGTGTGTGTGTGTGTGTGATTGTTTCCACATTTAAATAGTTTCAATACTTATGGGTTTGGTTTCGACTCAGGCGCTTTTTTATTTTGGATTAATTCATTATATTTTGCATTCCGCTTTAGCTGCTTTGCATCGAGTTTTTCTGCTTTTTTTTTGTTTGAGTCTGACGTTGAGGCAACTCGATGCAGTTTCAGATGCTGGAGATGATGGCAAATACAGTGTTTAGAAGACAGGATAACGCAAACATTATTTTGAAGGCATATTAATCTCTTAGTTGATGTTTTAGGAGCCTTTTACTCTGAAAGTAATTCTGCGACGTCGTATCTATTACAGACTTCGTGCCAAATTTCATATACGAGTAGTCACAGAATTAACGATTTTCTTCTGTATGTATTCCCAGTAGTCCCTTGTACTAGGGTAAAATTTACATATTCACTAAATTTTTGTTCGTGTTATGAATATTAATCAGAAAAAAAAGAGTTATATATAGTACTTGACACAGATAGAAATATCTAAAACACCAAGTATCATTTCAGCTCACTTGTAATTGGTTTGTTTTGACGAATCCCTTCAAGTGCCTCCCATGCAGATTGATCTGTTTTCCAAACTTTTGCATTTCCCATAAAACTTCAAGTTCATAGGCTTCAGTAACTCATTTTGCTGTCCACATTATTAGTTTAAAATCTTCTTCTTCTTAGGTGGCGACCGGAATAGACATATCTTATCTATTATATGCCGCCCGTAGAAAATAATTCCAAGCGCTTCGATCTTCTGCCCTTCCCCTCCAATTCGTCACACCAAGTTTAGATAGTATTTCAATAGTCTGGTCCCTCCAACGGAGTTTTGATTGGCCTGTTCTACGCCGTCCATCCAGTTCGTTGTCGAAAACTTTCTATGCCGGAGCATTTGGATCAATTCGTACAACATGACCCAGCCAACGCAAACGCTGTGTACAAGTATTAATGCGTTTGATTACGTCGATGTCGCTATACAGCTCAAACAGCTCAATGTTCATGCGACGCCGATACTCTCCATTAACGACGATGGGTCCATATGTTTTCCGGAGTATTTTCCTCGCGATTCATCGGATTCATCCGCTTGCGTCATAATCCGTCTACCAGACGGATTTTTGTTTGTCGGGAGAGGGTTTTATCATTGAATCGCTTGCTTAGACCAGAGGAACATCTGTTAGCAAGCAATGCTCTCCATTGCATTCGAAAATAGCAACTGTTTTGTGCTCATTATGGTGTCTGGAGGTATCATTGAGCCGTATTTTTTCGAAAACTTCAGAAGGATCTATCAATATCAATAACCCAATTTAAGTATATACGTATCATCCAGAAAAATATATGGTTGTTATCAACTATTAAGTATTGTTTTTATCATCCATTTTCTACAAAAATTTGACAAGAATTAATATAAAAAATATGTGACTAAATATGTCGTATGGCAACCCTTTGGCATTGAATTTGTTTAAGAAAATAATAACATATGCAATAGTAATCCATGAGGGTCTGATTTTTTCTACTTTTCTAAAATGAATCAAATAAAAAATTCTTTCAGCGTTAGAATAAAAACTTTTTAGCGTTATACGCTAATTGTTAGTCTATCAGACACTTGCAACCATATTTGCTGACAAGAAAGTTGAAATGTCTCTGAAACTGTAAACAGATAAAGGTGTATAACTTAGTAATCCTGTTTATTCGTCAAAGAGACATTTCTCACAGGACATGTTACGAGAGTTTTTTTTTTTTTTTTTTTGTTTTTATAAGCATCCAAACTACTATTCCAAACATGCAGGATGTGGTTTTTCAACTCCAACTCTGTCTGGTTTTAAAAAGATGGTGCAACTGCACATGAGGGCAACATTGCAGCAAAAATTGTCCGATAAACTGATATCGTCGAGAGAGCATAGTTGAAAATACTTGGAAAAATTCGAGAAAGTCATCTAACCACAACTCGTTTAGTACTTCCTACATAAATAACCGATGTAACCCACATATATGTATTTATATTCATAATTTTTATATCTTTATATCTATATATATATATAAATCAATTGCTGTGCGTTAGTCTCGCTAAAGCTCGAGAACGGCTCATTTTGGTCTTAAATTATTGGTAGAGTATTCCGGAAGGTTTAAAAGGTTTTATTTGAAGTGATAGATGCAATTTTTGCAATTATTTTTTTTTACCACATTAACATTGAATCAAATAATGGTTAGTGACAAATATACCAGCCTATATGTGGCGCTGTTATTTATTTGAAGGCAAAACAACGTTTGCCGGGTCAGCTAGTTTTATATATATTTGCACCATATTTAATCAAATTTACTACACAAAACTCTTGGCTACAGTAGCTTAGTAATTAAACATTGTAAAGAAAAGAGTATAATTTCGGAAAACGATGTTCCGAAATTCTACTCTTTTCTCTATAATGTTTAATTACTAAGCTCCTGTAGCCTAGAGTTTTGTCCAAAATATCGATTGATAATTTCCTGTAGAACCAGGTTCTCTCAAAATCATGTCGCTTGTGATACCTCCCATACAAATGCCCTGTTTAATCTATATATAATCTTAAGTTCACACCTTTCAAGCAGTTGTTTTGAATGCAGTGCAATTTAAGTAATATCGAGCGTTTGACAAACTTAGTTCTGGGAATGAAAAGAGTGGGCATCGTCACTTCCCATCCAGTACCTCCTAAACAAATTGACCGATTTATTGAAATTAAAATTTCTTCCTGTAATCTCTAACCAGTAAAATGTAATTACCTAAATTTTGGTCAAATACGATTACATTGCATTATATTGCCTGGTGCTGTTTAAAAAAGTGGCCTGGTTATCACGCCTTCTCTGGGAACTGCCATACAAATTACCTACCTAATCCCAAATATTACATGACTCATATGGTTCCTTCAATAACTCTAAATTCAATATAATCAATAATAGTAAAGATCAAACGTTTAGTAAACCTTTGCGAACTCCCTTTTGGTACCCATCACTCTATCACACTAAACGCAAAAGAAAATTTTTGTGACTTTTGGCCACGGACTGAATCATCGTTTGCCATAAACCATAAGAAATGCAGTTAAGAGGAATTTAACGTAGGGAATCAAAATATGGAATTCAGTTTGCTCAATACGAGTTATCATAAAAATCACAAACAGTAACTGCTGCATCTATGCAAATAATACGGCGAATTGGTTGTTTCTGTCCCTAAGTTGGCACAGCTGTCCTCTCTACTGACGCGGAGTTTAAACACGATCTGTCATTCAGTTTATTTTCAGTGTTCGATTTTGTTGGTTCATCTCATTTGTGCTTTGTGATTTTTATAAAACAGAGAATTTATCTTAAATTTAGTATTGCAAATGGAATTATGTGTGACAAGTTACTAAAAATATCAATAGAACTGCATATGAGTGGTACACTGCAATCGGAAACACACATGGATTGACATGTGGATTGACTTTATCAATAGTACGGGCATGTGAGCGGTACACTGCCATCTGAAACACACATGGATTGGCAAATGGATCGACTTCATCAAAAGTACGTGCATATGAGCGGTACAGTGCAATAAAAAACGCACATGAATTGACAGATGGAATGACTTTATTAAAAGTACGTACATGTGAGCGGTACTCTACAATCAAAAACAAAATTACAAATTATGAAGGAGGTCCCTCTTCAAATTGTAGTTGTTCGAATGATTGATTTATTTATCCTCTACAGTTAAAGATCCATTTTTTCTTCGGTTCTTTTAGCTTTACGGTTCAATTCCAGAATTATGCATAGGGTGGCGCATAAGTAACGCTAAGATTTGATCAGTGATTACAATTTTTGTTTAAGCCGTTTTTTCGTCTCTTTACAGAATTAACTAAATAATACTTGGGAAATTTATGATGGAAAGGCTCAGCACAGAACAAAGAACCAAAGTTGTTCAATTTTCTTTTGGAAGTCAGCATTCGATTTTTCAGATCATATCGAAATTTCCTTCATGTTCGAAATACTCCTTGCGCTCCAACAATTTACCGACAGGTTCAGCGTTTTGGGCAATAAGGGACTGTCTGTGATCTTCCGCGTGCTGGAAGACCTCGTGCAAGTAAGCAAGTATTGAGGAAAACCCCGAAACTTCCACCAGGCGATGTTCTCGGTAGTTAAAGATGTCTAGGCAGTCTTTGCAAAAAATTGTACATATAAATTTTACATCTTTTCCTATATAAGATGCAATTGGTTCACGAGTTTAAACCAAATGATGGAAAAGAGCGCATTCAGTATAGTCGCCGCTAACGTTACTTGTGCGCCACCCTATACAATGGTTTATGATTTTCCCCCTAATTTTGCATTCAAACCACTGTATTATTCTTATGGCCTGATGACGGTCGCTTCAAAATATGTTGACAACTTCGCTGACATTCATGGTGAGCTGTATGAGCTCAACAACATCTATAGCGAACACACGTAAATTGTAAACAATGTTAATGTTTTAAGAAGACACAAAACGACAACAACAGCAATAACAGCAAAATGGCACCCAATTCATGTCTTATGTTACGGATGCCCTAAAACTGAAGACCTAACATCATCACATCCCTAATATTGTCTGGATGCATCACAGAAATTGAACTCATTTGAATTTTTAGTTTTGCTGCTTGACTTCATTTTGTCATTCCTCTTTCATTTCATTCAGATTTTAATGCAACAAATGCTGAGTACTCTAGCGACTGCATAAGATTTCATTAAAATTTTAAAATGAATCGATTTTTTTCTCCTCTTTATTTCTTAAGAATGTTGACATCGATAAGGCGCACCACCATTGGCGAACGAAAAACAAAATCGAAAATAATATATTCAATTCAGAGGAAATCATCAAAAGTTCAAGAAATTAATGCAGCTGTTTAAGAGAGGAAATGTGCAAAGGTGTTTTTGAGCAGAAAAGTGAAACGAAAACAAATTCACTGGAAACGTTCAGAACAATTCAACAAAACTTCAAAGATTGAAATTATGTTAAGTCATTACGGAGCTACGGTTACTAAATACTCGTAAATGATTAATAAATAAAACTTACATTTAATTATCAGTAATGAACATGACGAAATACTAAATGCTACCAATGTCAAGTTTCGCTATTTTGAATTGCCGCCAATGCAGTGGTGGCATTACATTCGTCATTACGTTTAGGTCTAAACAACAATTTAGATTTCTCTTACACTCTACTGATACATCTTCACGACGCTGGTTTTGCTATATTGAAAGCAAGTGCGGCGCCCATCTTGCGCACAGCTTTCTCATTTTCAAATCTTCGGTTAATATACAATGAAATGGCTGTCATTTTAGCTAGCTCATAAGGTTGTAATTTTTCACCAAAGTATTTTTTTCAATCTTCTTGTTTGTCTTCTATCTTTTCTTCTACACTTTGCATCGAGTGAAGATATAACAACAAAAAAATCGACAAAATAACTTTGCTTCTAAGTACAGGGTGGCGCAATTGAACGTGCATATTGCATCGCCTTTTTTTGCGAGGTAGAAAAGGCGCGGGCGGGGGGGCGCCTACATCGTTGGGTTGGCGGGCTCATGGAGTTTTAGTCGCTATGAATGACTTCGACGGGAAGCGTCGCGCATTTTGTGTGCGCGCATTTTACGAGAACTCTCGTTCATATATTGCTACTAGGCGACTACATATATATTGTGCTGAATATGGACTACGGCGAATTAGTGAAGCTCCGAGTGCTAATTTAATTAAAATATGGGTAAAGGGTTTTGAAGAGACCGGTTCAACATTTAAACCACAAGCAAATGGCCGTCCAAGAACATCTAGGACCGAAGACAATGTTGAGAGAGTTATGGAGTCAGTACGAGGAAATCCACAAATGTCGACTCGCAAGAGATCGTCTGTCTTACAATTATTAAACTGCATCCATATAAGCTACAATTAACACAAGAATTGAAAGAGTTTGACTTTATAGTAAGGCTCGCATTTGCTAATGAAATGCTTAATCGATTTTCCAATTTTGAAAATATTCTTTTCTCTGACGAGGCTCATTTCCTTATGAATGGTTTCGTAAACCGTCACTGGAACAGTGAAAATCCCAAAATCAAACACCAGAAACCATTGCATAGTCCTAAAGTGACAGTATGGGCAGCAATCTCTGGCAGAGGAATAATTGGTCCTTTTTTCTTCGAAAATGCGCGGGGCCAAAACGTCACGGTTAATACGAAACGCTATGTTGAGATGTTGGACGAATTTTTGGCTCCAGAAATTGAAAGTTCAAGAATAGTGAATTCCAGAACTTGGTTCCAACAAGATGGAGCTACCTGTCACACATCAAATGACTCCATGGCGGTGGTGAAGCGGATGTTCCCTGGCAGACTGATTTCGAAAAGAGGTGATATCCCAAGGCCCCCACGTAGTCCAGACTTGACGCCTCTTGACTTTTTTTTTGTGGGGATACCTTAAACACAAAGTCTACAGTAATAATCCAAGAAACATCGTTCAGCTCAAGGAGAATATCCGTGGTGAAATGGCAGCCATTACGCCAGTATTGCTGAAGAAAGTTTTCAATCATTTTCGTCTGCGGTTAGAGGAGTGCCGTCGTAGAGAGGGTCGCCATTTAGATGATGTTATTTTTAAAAAATAAACTCCATTTATTACTCTACAATGCCTTAGATTTATTTCAACCATATCTTTTGTATTTATTTTTTAATCTATTTTTTAAATATGCACGTTCTATTGCGCCACCCTGTATTTATAAGTCAATTCTTATTTATTTATCTTTAAATTATCTTTCATTAAACTTAACATTGTTAATGCCTATTTTGGTGCGAATTTTATTGTCGAATATTTTACTAATTACTTACAAAATGAATAATTTCATTATATAGATTTCCCATTATGTCGGAAAACCCTATTTAACAATTAATAAGTCAATATGTATTGGAATTTAAAGGGAAACCCAAACCTTTTTCATACATTTGCAATGCAAATTTTCAACTTAAAACATTAAATTTTAGCAGGACGAATAATAAGAAAGCGGTTGAGATGGCAAAGACGGCAAAGTTGTTGATGAACAAAATTAAGAAAATATGTAAACGACAATAATAGAGAGAGTCTACTCAATACTGAGGAAATATAAAAAACGATTACGAAAACATCATTAATTGTAATAAAGCATAACATGCAAACATCCTGTGGCCGTCACAACGATACGACTCGAAGGACACACCTACACATACGAACCATAAAATGTTGTGCAATGATAAAGTCAAAATGTGGTTGCTCTTGATTATAAGACAATTTTATGCTAATTCTGAGAAGAGACGAAGACATGCTATAACAAATCTAATGATGCTGGAATGAATCCTTTTAAAAGGCCTGTTATGCTTAAGACATTTCAATCATTGTGGCTTTCCTTCAAACCACGCAAAAAGGGATTTCTATCAATTGATTTGCATTTCTAAATATTTGTTAAAGATACCTACCAACTTGCGGGACTGGTCCAGAGGAGCATAACGCTTCGAATGGCTTGCAGAAATCCTGTTCAGAACAATACAATTAAATGTGTGTCCGCTCTCTGCCTTGGCCTCCTTGAAATTTCAACATTTTCCTATTATAATTATGTATTTTAATTAATATCGTATTTGGTGAGTGAGTGTGATGACATTTTCGTTTCGGAATTAAATGGTTGTGTTGGGTTTCCTGTGCTGGTGGTAGTTTTCGCTATGGCCTAAGTAGATTTTGTATCTCTACGTGTATTTGTAAGTGTCTGTCTGAATGTAGGACTGTTGGCATCTCAAAGTGTGCGGTTTAAGAAGGGTTAATTTTTGTAGTTATGCTAATACGCCATTACATCAAATGCTAAAATTGTATGAAATTTATGCAAATTTCATGACGATTTTTTTTTCTCGTGTTGCCACAAACCAAGTAAAATGAAATTTTATTGTCATTTCAGTTTTTCTTCTTCTCGTGTTGATTCAGTGCGATTTAAACAACACGATAGGACATCTGTTGTCCTGAAGTATACATAACTGCAAAAACATTATTATTATGAAACAACATTTTAATTAGGAAAGTTTGTAAAAGAGAAATTATATTTTTCTATCTGTTTCGATTTAATTAAATGAAAATAGAATGGAATGTATGTTTAGTCTTTTTTTTCTTTGAGAAACTTAATGCATATTCTGGAGTCGATAAGCAATTACGTTATGATAAATGACATTGACAACTACTTCTGTTACTGAAAATTAAAAAAATGTCAATTCTTTCGAGCACCTAACAAGAAATAAATTTGATTGAGATTAGAACATATTTGTTTTTATGCGATTCGGAAATTATTTCCGGCAATTTTCGTATCCATTGTCATAATAGAATTGGGAAAAAGGTGATGGCGTCTTAATAGCAGTCTGTACTAAGTCCACAGTGAATTTGGTTGGAAAACATGTAGTTTATTTGTGCTAAGATTTGACTTCAAATGAAAACGGGTTAAATCTTCGGTTCACACATAGCTATTTCTTCATTTATTTAAAATTGTGATTATGCTTCATTGGCCAATCGTTTTGCAATACGGCGATTTACTAATAATTTACCTAATATATCGTTTTGCTATATAACCTCCATGTTCATACTTCGTTTGGTTATATATGTAGTTCTGGAAAATATCTCTGATCTTGACCTAAGTCACATTAATGGTATATTGAATTTAAACGAACGATTATTGGACTTTGCGTTTGTCGAAAATTATGATCGCCTTTTTTTTTTGGATCGCATTAAGCCCATCTCCAAACAACGGACATTAACCTACTCTGTGGATCAGTAAATTTCTGTTATGTTGTTTCAAGCGGACTATTTATGAGGAATGAAATACCTGTCTAAATAAAATGGGCTGGTCACCACTCTTTTGCACGGACTGTTACAACCCTAAGTCCTTGGAAGCCATACTGGAAAGATTGTATGACATCGTTAATAATTGTTTTTCTATATGCATCCCTCAAATTCAAAGGAACTTCAGGCACGGATGTCCTTCTTGGAGTTCAAGGGAGCTATCAGGGATTGAAGACAGAAAATCCCATTTATTTAAGAAATTTAAAAAACTAGGATCAGCTGATGATTTTGCTAAATGTTCAGTAATTCGTGCAGAGTACAACTTAGTAAATAATAATTAATAAATATAAATAAATTAATAAATTTAAATGATCATATACAAATAATAATAATAACAATAATAATAATTCATCCATTTAGTGGTATATAAACTGCCGGTCTGGCAAGGCTGTCAGCTGTTAAATACCTATCATCTGAAGTGTTATTTATTAAGTGAAAAATTTAGATCGTTTAACATCCGAAGGTGTCATAAAACCAGTTAAAATTTACTATGAAAGTAGTGATTCAAATGCAGACACTTTTCATGCATTACAGACTGATTATGGTCGTCATGCAGTGCAAGAAATTGGCAAGATTATAAAGAAATTTGAAGAAATTGGAAACGTTACAGACGTGGTAGAATCCTTGCATGATCGCGATGTACGCACTGCCGAAAATATCGCTTATGTTAGCGAAAGTGTGGCGTATAATATGAATTTGTTGATTCCATGACGCTCTCAGTAATTGGACCTATCTTACGGCTTATTAGGTCGTAGTTTGCATTTGGAGTTGCACCTCCATCTATATAGAGTCCAACTGACGTGGCAATTAATGCCAGCTGACCATTCACAATGCCGTTGATATGCTGGCTGGGTGCTACAGCAACAGGATTTCAATGCTGATTTTTCGAAACAAATAAAAAAAGTGGCTGTTGGTTGTGCATTATAGTTTGGAGGTGTCATTGAGCCATATTTTTCGAAAATAACGATGGGGCAACCTTTAGCGTCAATCTAGAGCGCAGTGAACGTAAGACAACCGGCTCTTTTTTTGACCTGCAGTTGAAGATTATGAACTGGACGATATGGGGTTTCCACAAGACGGTGCCATGAACTGCATAACACAACAGATTTTGGCTTTATTGCATGAGAAGCTTTCAAAAAATTTAACATTACGTTTTGTCAACGACAATGCTATTTGACGCCGTTAGTGTGGAGCTACTTCAAAGATCTTCGTTACGTGGATAATCCTTAAATGCTGGAACATTCTAAAACCAACAGTCATCATGTTATCGCCGAAATGCCATCCGAAATGTGTGAAAAATTGGTCGAAAACTACCTCAAAAGAGTACACTGCTGCAACCAATCCAGAGACGGTAATTTGAGTGATATTTTATTTAGTACGATATATAATGTTAAGGTCCAAGTATTAGAGTGTAATAAAAACTTCACCGAATTCATAGCCATATGTCAGACAAGAGGTATACAGAACGCAAACAAGCACTGAATTGAAGCAGTCCTCTAAGACAATAATTGAGGCGATCCTGAATGAATAGTTTTCTGATCAAGTGTCGCATATGCGTTAACAAGCATGGAGGTCATTTACGCTCTTTTATCTATAAAACCAATCAGTTGCTATATAAAATAGAATTAAATTTTCTATACAAAAAAAAAAAAGAAAGTAAATGGAAAAATAAGGGTGATTTCTTTAATCGTAATTTTTTTTAAAAATCGAATGAAACACTCAAATTTGCATCGAATGTTACAATTTTTTATAGGTATTGATAAATTTGTCTTTGCCATTTAATTGATCAAGATAATTTCATGTAAATGTTGTCCGCGGCCCCGTCTCAAAATGTCCATTCGGAAGGTCCAATTTTTCGTCACTTTTTCGAGCATTTCGGCCTATATTCCACGAATAACGCGTGTTTTGTTATCCTGTAAGGCTTCGATAGTGTTCGGCTTGTTTACATAGAGATAAGTCAAGAGATAAGCTGCTCACCAAATGCAACCCTCATCATATCCATTGTTTCACGAGCAGTGTGGCATGTTTCACTGTCCTGATGAAACCACATGTCAACCAAGTTCAACTCTACCGATTGGAGCAAAAACAAATACCTTGCGGTTGAGTAACACATGCCCAATCGCTGAGAACGGCGACGAATCGACATTTCACGATCGTCATTAACACTGGTCGCTACGGCTGCAATATTTTCTTCGGTACACACTCTACGCATGCGAGTCAGTGGTTTTATGTCCAACAAAGTAAATTTGGTGCGAAATTTGAAGATAACAGCACGAATTTTTGATTCAGCAGGTCGATTACGACGACCATTAAATGGTCGTATCAAACGATGCACATTTGTCACAGAGCACGTACTTTGATAATAAATTTCAACGATTTGCAATCGTTGCCCGTTTGTTAGTCTTTCCGTGATGAAATGGCAGAGTATACTGTACATTTTTCACTTTGACAGATGACGTTTGGACGAAATTACCAACCAGTGCTGCCAAGCTGGAAAACTTAAATCTTAAAAAATCACCCTGTATATATATAACGATTAAAAATTTCAGTCAGTTCAACTAGCTGGGGATTATGAGAAATGAGCAGCGGTATGTGGACAACGATCATAAATACAAACCGCCACTAATAATGCACAGCTGGTAGCTAAACATTTCGCACCGGGACGTGTAAGCTTTCGCATAATGCCGAAAAGAAGCTAAAAAATCGCTTAAATATAAAAAAAAACTGCAGCTCAGAAACGAACCACCCAATAGGAAAGAAAATAAGGAATGGAATATCGCTAAAATTGACTGAATACGGTGTTCTGAATTGCAGATGTCCATTAAAACTATAACTGAGCAGACACCGATTTCACCCCTTCAGGCTGCAAAGTATAATTTTATGCTCACACATATGCGTGTATAAGAATGGAAACTATTTACTGTCCACAATCTTCAAAACCAATTAGTTATATAAAATAAAATTGATTTTTCTATATAATAAAAAAACAGCAAATAAATGAAATACATTGAATAAAAAAAAACTTATTTGAATTTCTTATTGCATTGCAATCTTGTAGCAACAAATTAACGACAACACCAAATGTCATTATATTAAAATTTGCATTCGTAATTTAGCATAATTATAGGTTCAAATTCATTTTAAACAATACCAAAAAAAAATGTTCACATTTTTTATTTTACGATACTGGAATTAAGAAAGGATCAATGGGTGGTCGCAGAGATATGTGTGTGAGTACATATTTGAGAAGAGATCTGCAAGGGTGTTGTTTCTTAATACCTCTCAGTGTGTACATTTCTAACCACATATAATCTACGAAAATTATCGATATTTTTTAATTTTCCTTAACATGTATTGTGAGGAAACTCAAACTTTTGGCAGTAAGATGATTCTGCTTAAAATTTAAGAAGTATATAAAACATATATGTATAATATGTCGTTGTCATGCTTTCTATATACATACATTCTTATATATAGATTTGCTTCCAAAACTCAAACTAGCTAGTACATGGTAGGTTATTTGGATATAAAACGCAAAAAGATATCAAAATGTCAAAAATAATTGTATTAACTCATACTTTAGACTTAAGTCCTACTCCTACTCCTACTCTATCACAATAAGAGAGAAAAAAAAAACAAAGAAAAAAACAAAGGAATGAAAGCTAACGATAACCTCATAGACTTTTGAGCAAACTTTAAACTCATTTATGCAATTTTGCAAAAATATAAACACTCTATAGAGCAGACATACGAGTACATACATAAATGTATTTACAATAGCTAAAAAAAAGGATAACTTTAAGCACATTTCCAACAGATTTTACCAAGAGCTTTTTGCGCATCTTTTAACGTGCGTGTGTGTGTGTGTACAGTATGCATGCATGTATGTGTCTATTTCATAAAAACTCAATAGGATTATGTCACTTGTAGTACATTGCACTAACAAACATATATAACAGCACACTGGATCTTACTCTCACACCTATGTATGTATGCAAACTCATACAATAGACACTTATGGCTAAACTTATATCCTTCTACTCTTCCTCAGTGATATTCATATATCCCAGAATGCATACAAGTGCAGATTTAACTGTATATTAAATGTCATGTCATGTTATCATTTCACTCAACTAATACCAAACCAAGCAACAAAGATTTCATTAACATTACAAGAAAAAAAAGGATACTTGTTGTTGCCATGTCCTTATATATTAGTTAGAAATAAATTGAAATAAAATCAAACTTATGTGCTATATAAAAAAAAAAAATAAATAAAACAAGTATGTAGTTTATTCGATTTTAAAGTATTATTTCGAAGGACATTTTGTGGAAAATTCTCGTAGTTTTGCGCTTTTCCAATTAACAAGCATCCTCAGATGATAGCTTTGAATGACAGCTTTTAAATTACATATAAGTTAGATTACAATATGCTTAAAGAGAAATCACTTCAAATAATCGCAACAGGAAACAAAATTAAACTATATAATATAAACTATACAACTCTACTTGATTCATATTTCATACAGCTCTTTAAAGTTGATTGATTTTTTTTCCAGTTTTTTAGATTTATTCCAACGTGCGTGAAAACAACCGTTTTTAAAGTATAGTATTTGATATCTAAAAGTAATATTTCTGTACTGTCTCCTCAAATTTGGTATTAAGGCAAAAAAATAATCTTCTTACTTCAGTTAAGAAGATAGCTGGGTTCAAAACAGGTCATCTAGGATTGGTATTTTTAAGTTTTTTTCCCCTACCATCACCATAGAATTGAGGTATACACGTACAAAAGATGTTTTCTCTTCTGGCATCTAGTATTGGCATTTTCTTTTTTTCTTTATTTTACAATTCGTTACCATAGAATGGCATAAAATACAACATTTTTTCATCTTCTAGAAAGAAATTAATTTTTTCATTCGCCAGTTTTTCGTATTATTTTCTGAAAATATCCAAGTAAAGGGTGTTCCAAAAGAGAACGCAAGATTTAAATTTGGCGCCATTCGAAGTGTCATTGTTTGACATTTGAACAACTGTTATTGTTTGCTAGTAGAAGGTACGACGTTAGTAAAAATGGAGCTCTCACTTTGGGCTGGAGGAATCATTGGACCTTTTTTTATGAAAATGAGGCATGTCAAGCGCAAACAGTCAATGGTGTTCGGTATCGTGAAATGATAACCAGTTTTTTCGTGCCTAGAATTGAACTCTCTAGAGTTCAAATTCGACTCTTTAAGGCAAATATGTCTAAGAGCTGTGTAAATATTTAGTAAAAGTGCTTACACGCTTCTAATTTTTCAAAACGTTGAAAACAATTGCAATAGCTTTTGTACTGACATTTTGTGGTTTTACTTCAACATCAAACCCGCCGTTTTTAATCGAGAAACTAGACAAGCTTGTATTTTTTTCAAAAGAATTTTATTTATTTGTGTACAACTCGCCGGACACAATGCACTAACTTTTTTCCAGTCTTCAAAACATACCAAGTCGTCATCTTCCGATATAGTCCTCAGAGCGCGCTGCGATTGGCGCCGAATGTCTTCATTAGGTGCTCCGAATTGGTCCCTTGAGTGTGGGAAATAGCACGAAGTCACTGGGGGCTAAATCACGAAAGCAACACGAGGTTGTGGGGCGAAGTATGTTTGCTCCGCTCGAAGTGCCTGATGCAAAAAACAAAATTTGTCTACCCATAAATTCGGACTCGTATTGCGAAAAGCTTCACGCAAATAACGCATAAAGCTAAGTACTATTTATACTTTTCATGTTTGCTTCATATTGCGAAACAAAAGTTATTGGCACTGCTAACATTATTTTGTTGGTTTACAACACTGAAAACAGGAGAACAAACATTTTTACAACATTTTTTTGTTGGTTTACAACACTGAAAATAGGAGAACAAACATTTTTACCGCATTTATGTTTGATGACGGCATTGCCAACATTTTTTTTTGTCGGTTTACAGCACTGAAAACAGGAGAACAAACATTTTTACCGCATTTATGTTCGATGACGGATTTGCAAACTCGTTCCCGTTTTTTTTTTCATTTTGGCTAATAGGACCTAATTTAATGTTTTTAAACAAAAGCTTGTTTTAGTTTATTGTCTCGTGTTTTATTTTCTTTATTTCTATATCGTTTCACAAGTTTACAAATGTATTATCGAACATTTTATGACGCAAAAGTAAAGTTGTTCTAATATTAGTGTTGACAACTTCAAAAAAAAAGTTGACGTTGCCACTTAACAAGATTTTCGCACCGAAACACATAGCACAGTCCATACGATCCTTTTTTTGGAATTGTACCAACTTTAAGACTCAAATAGTATTCCTTAAATATCAAAGCACAGCAAAACCACAGTAATCGAAGGAAACTGTCAGCATTACTTCTATATTTGAACGCCTTTGGCATGATCTTCTCGGACTTGTTTCACCTTTAACACAATATTCACCCAAATTGTCATTTATATAGATTCACGTTTCATAATCCTTAGTAATACGTTTTGCAAAATGCCGGTAGCCAGAATTCACCTATTCACAGACTTCAAAGTTAGAGTATTTTCGAACGATTATGTCGTTACTTTTGTCGATATAATAATTTTAAAGAATGAGTGTGGCACCGTTAACTTTTCTCCAGCACATATTCATTTATATTCCAGTAGCACAGGTCCCAAATTTTATATTCATATCTCTAATAGTTTATGGAACACGTTCTTCTAAATCTTTGTATTGTACGAGTATAAGCAGCGCCACATCCGCCTTTTCATTCAAAACCTAATGCACCACAGGTCAATTAAATGAAAGCTGGGACATATTCCCTGCTATACCCATAGCATTTGCACCAAATCTTATCTATAAATCGCTAAAAATTCATAAAAAGTAGCTGTTGAAAGTGTTAAATCGTTTGGGAGAAGCAATGCATCCCTTCACAGACATAACCTAGCTTAACAAATGGCAATTCTATAATTGATATTACGATTTTAAATTGTAACGAATATTTGCCATTTACTGGACGTATTATAAATAATTTTTAAAAGTAGACGTGGTACCACCCACTTTTTCGCAGGACATATTCTTTTCCACATCAGAAGCATATGTATCTCATTTTTATACCAGTATTAGTTAATGAGATGTGTTCGATCAAAATTGAACGTTGTGTGGGCGATGCCATACCTCGTTTCATATTCTTCACCTAATATAGTATTACTATTTCGTTATAGTAATTTACCTTTTGATTTCTATGACAAGCGTCTTTTTTTTAAAAAAGAGGAATACTGCCCTCTTTTAATTCGAGTTTATTTATTGCTTTGCCAGTAGCACAGCTCTACTTGATATCTCCAATAATTCATTAGAAACGGTTATTCAAAATTATTATTTTTGTGGGCAGCGTGACGCTCATTTGCCCAACCAAGACCTAATGCGGCCTATGATTCCTTCCTGGACGGCATGAATATATTCTGAAAATTTTAACAAGATCGGTTCGTTAGTTTAGGCGCATATTCGGAACAAACATACACATATTAAACTTTTTGTACGTAGATACCTTTAAACGAAGATTTTTTCAGTCTATTCGTCGATCTTCTTGCCCTTCTAGATTAACATATACGAGAACAATCAAATCAACTTATTTCAAAACTTAATTTACTAAAATTTGGCAAAACAACTTTTTTCAAATAAGTTGAAAATGTGTGGAAGTTATTAGAGAAAAGTTATAGTCATTCTACCAAAAGAGCGCGTACGAATTCTGCAATCTAAACTTATCATCATTTCGCTTTTGACGAAACAACTTGTATGCAACAAATTCAGTTATTTTTGCTTCGATTCAATTTAACACTAAATTGTAGCTTCTCAGGCTACAATTTATACAGGTAGTTTTGATTTTGTTGAACGGGTAAATTTTTCCTTTAAATCTGTTTTCTCCAAACAATTTTTCATTGTGTTCATTTTCTAAAAAAAAAATCCCGTTAAAGTCAGCAAGAAATTTTCAACTGGAATAAGTTTTGCATAATATCAATCCTGAAATCCTGTCTCCTGTAAAAAAAATTGTCCTTCCATCGATGAACGGGATATGTTAGGGCTTCCGAGATTTAGCAAACTTACGCTTGTTCTTAATTTTATACAGTTTAATAACACTACGAATGTCAGCTTAAACATGTGTTACTGAACTTATCTATTGCCCTATGACTCGATAGGCTCATCTCAAATCGAAAAAACCGATAATTTTAACTGGGTTCGAACCCACGACTACAAGAAATATATTCGGATGCACTAAGCATCATTATATGTTGCCAATTGGAAACAAAGTTTGTGAAATACACATGTGTCAGCATTCACTCTTTCAAATATATACATTGTTTCCAAACTCCTCTGCCTTGATACAGCACACAGAAGTTTAAGAACCTTTGAAGAAGCACTCGCTGCCACTTCACTTGACATATAATACAAAAATAATATTTACTGTTTAGTACGAAAAATAGCGACTAGCACAGAGGAGGGAAATGTTAAGTATGTTAAGTATGGAGAACGCTATAAGTGAATAAATAAAATAACAAACGGCAATACACTCACGACAAAGTGAGAGGAAGAATAGCGAAATGTTGCATACTTTTAAACTCACAACAGCATGTGCTGCATACTTTAAGGCCCACTTCCTATTTGCCACTTAATCTCATACAGCACGTAGTAGATTTTGTTGATGTTTTGCGACGTTTTATGGCTTAATTATATAAATACTAACAACATCTTGCAATTGTGCACATATGAGGAGATGGGTAAAACATTCAAATCTTTAGATTTATACGAGTCTATATGCCAGAGCATTTGTTTGTACAACATAAAGCCGCAGGTAATTTGTCTTCATTAGTTAGAGAACACAAATACAAAAAGATACTCTTCTTGGCTCGTAACATACACAAATGCATGTTGAAATGCACTTTACAAAACAGAAATTCTTGTTAAAATGTCACATTTCCATTTTTCCCGCTGAGCAATATAAGGAAAAAAAAACATTTGTGCCTAGGAAGCCGGATGATGATAAGGGTACTTTCAGAATGAAAATTTCCTTCTAATTAAAGGGATGCAAATAGTTAAGAAAGTGCATTATGAATAACTCTCTACAAAAACAAAAACAAATTGCTGTTGTCTTAGAAGCGCCTAAGAGCAGTATGTGATGAGAACAATAGTTTTGCAGACAAACCTAAAAGTAGTCTTGCTATTGCGGCGCAATTATAAAATTAACATCACACAAATAGAGATCATTAAAATGAATAATTAGTCGATTTCAGTCAGGTGAACTAACTTACATATACCTTCATTACCTTTTGTGCTGATGCCAAATTGATTTGAATGATTCGATCACAATAAAAGAATCAAAATGTTAACTTTGTTATAACCAAAATACAGGAATGTACAAGGACTGCTAATTTTTACTACATCAGCCATTTGTATTATACATATATGATAGCCTAATGGGCTTGGCAACGCAATCTCTTTTCTTTCACGATAACAAATGTTTGATGCGAGTTGAATTATGCTCAATATAATGGAATTGAACCAAAGATATGAACCAAGGAATATGTAAGTTAAATTGGAATTGAATCAAAGATATGAACCAAGGAATATGTAAGTTAAATATAATAATTTATATGGAAGATACTAGAAAAAGTATGGTCATTCCGTCGATATTATGTCCCATTTCTTGCAGCATTATAAAGCAATATAGTTGACAAGGATTTAAGTAATTTCAGTCTACAAATTAGGAATTACAGTAAAAAACCAAATTTCGATAAATCTGTTAACCTGAATGAGAAGTCTAAGAATGGGCATGGTAACGTCGCCTATTTTCGTTCCCGGTACTTAAATCACCAAACACATGACAAATGACAAATTTGGACGAATTGAGTATAATCTATTGGAAGATATGGAGGTAAATACCTGGATTAAGTCAGTCATTTGTATGAGAGGTACCACCAGACGCGTGGTTACTTAATTAATTTTTGTTCGATGTTATAGAGAATTGTAAAGCAATGTGGAAAAGTGAAAAGTGTACCATTTCATCATGGAAAGACTAACAAACGACCAGCGATTGCAAATTGTTGAAATTTGTTATCAAAATTCGTGCTCTGTGACAAATGTGCATCGTTTGATACGACCATTTTATGGTCGTCATAATCGACCTACTGAATCAACAATTCGTGCTGTTATCTCCAAATTTCGCACCAAATTTACTTTGTTGGTCATAAAACCATCGACTTGCAAGCGTAGAGTGCGTACCGAAGAAAATTTTGCAGCCGTAGCGACCAGTGCTAATGACGATCATGGAATGTCAATTCATCGCCGTTCTCAGCGATTGGGCATGTGTTACTCAACCACAAGGAAAATTTTACAAGTCGATTTGGGTTTGAAGGCCTATAAAATTCAACTCACCCAAGACTGAAAGTCGAATGACTTACCACAACGTCTATTTTTTGGTGAATGGGCCTTACAAAAGTTCAATGGAAATCCGCTGTTTTATCGAAAAATTGTGTTCAGCGATGAGGTTCTTTTCTTACTGAACGGATACGTATACAAGCAAAACTATCGCATCTGGAGTAATGAATAGCCACATGCCATACATGAATTACCGATGCATGCTGTGTAAACGACAGTCTGGTGTGATTTATGGGCTGGTGACCATGGAAGAAACGTTACCGTCAACGGCGAACGATATCGAACCATGATACGCGAGTTTTCTTTTTGTCCCAATTGGCTGAGTTAAACTTGGTTGACATGTGGTTTCATCAGGACGGTGCAACATTCAACACTGCTCGTGAAACAATGGATATGTTGAAGTATGAATTTGGTGAGCAGCTTATCTCTCGATTTGCCCTGTGAGTTGGCCCCCCAAGACTTGCGATGTAATGCCTCTTGATTATTTCTTGTGAGGTTACGTCAAGTAGCTAGTCTATGTGAACAAGCCGAACACTATTGAAGTCTTACAGGATAACACAACTCGCGTTATTCGCGAAATACGGAACCTTTCGAATGAACATTTTGAGACGGAGCCGCGTACAACATTTACTTCATGGAAATTATTATCTTTAAAAATTAAATGGAAAATACCAATTTATCGATTGAAACAAAAAATTTTAATATATGATGCAATTTTGGGTACTCTGTTCCATTTTAAAAAAACTACGATTAAAAAATCAACTTTTATATGCGTTTTTTGTTTTTTTTTTTTACTTTTTCATTTTCTTTGCCAATTTCTGCCAAACACTGGATACCGCATTGTCTTCTTGGAAGTTTGTTGCCTTTTGTTTTGACTTTTTGCTTCGCTTGTTTGTTTATACTTTTCTACTTCTTGCACAATTCATTCACAATCGTTGATAACAAACTTTTGATCACAAAAAAAAAAAAACAAAATGGAAGCATAAATAATCATGAATTTCAGTACATCGCAGTAGCTAAAGCAGAAAGTTAAAGGAAGTTTAGACTTGCTGTTTAGCTAAGAGGGAAATAACTTACTGTAGCTCCTGAGACAGTAGGTCGAATGAAAAATTGGCCTGTTACTTAACAAAGTTAAGCCGTACAAAACTAAGCCAACAGTGATAGATAGAACAGTAATATTGTCAGAAATTAGAACATAAACTGTCAGAGTGACTGTGAGAAGTATCAAACTGGCCGGAACAATTGAATAAAATTCCATGAATCCCAGAGGATCTACTTAATTTTCCTTTCACAATTCAGATCATAAATCGGCAATTACATTTACTCCCCAAAAGTTCTTCAGTTATAGTGAGTCTTATTTCTGTTTATAAAAAATGTTCTGATTGTTGTATTATTTAGCGTTAAAAACTAATATTATTCCTCAGCAAACCATCACACTTTTTATTATATCGTATTTACTTTTAATTTCCATAAATATTTATCAAGCTTCTGTTCAAACTTTTGTTTTCACTCCATCCTAACAGAACAATCGCTAGAAATAAAGCTTGGTGCTGTTAAATGCCATTCGCGTAGACGCGAAATAGGATTAAAAAAAATACAATTTTGTTGGCATTTTTAATTTATTATGTCTGTGAATGATTTCTTCGTTTTTTGGCAATTGCCAAAAATTTCCAATAAAATATAAAAAGGAGTTAACCACTATGAAGTGCCAGTGTAGCCAACCCCATCATCCCAATGACCCTCTTTCACAGCTGCCACGGCCAAAGTCCGCCGATTGTTGGTGACCAGTTGGTGGTGATCTAACGCCCATCATCTTTACAAGACATAGGTGGACATGGAGTCCAGCATCAGCCATAACAGAAACGCAAATCATGCTCATTCCCTAACTGTAGCTCGAAAACAAAAATAGAGCAACTTGATGTTAAGGCCACAATGAGAAAACAGAAAATAAAAATGTAAAGTAGAAACGCGATTTCCAAATTCCTCGATTTCGATTTCACCCAATGTCAGAAACTGAACAAAATAAAATTGTATACAGATATGGCAGAAAAAATAACCAAAAATTGTACAATCCATTGGCTGGTGGTCAGAGAAAATTCCAAAACGGCCAAAAGACCATAAAATACCAGAAGAAATTTCCAATGCTCACTTGTATAAATGAGTATTTGTGAGTATGTGTGCGTATGTAGGTAAAAGGATATGT
Source organism: Philornis downsi (assembly GCA_019455685.1). Classification (NCBI taxonomy): domain Eukaryota; kingdom Metazoa; phylum Arthropoda; class Insecta; order Diptera; family Muscidae; genus Philornis; species Philornis downsi. The sequence continues at coordinate 2,157,072 of JAHXMU010000022.1, forward strand.
GACGATAGTACAGTTGTGCTATTGTACGTAGCATTTTTTCGCCTTAATTAATGTTTAATCAGCAATACAGTCGTTTTTGTTTGCCAAAATAAAAATCTTCTCTCCTCATTTATCGTCCATAAAAAACCGAATCTATTCGTTCATCTCCCCATAGGGGGGTGGTTCGTGCCCTTCCACTGTGAAAATTGCCGCAAGTTAACCTCCCTCAAAATCAGCGAAAAAAGTATACAAAGGCATACACTCGCGCGTACAAATTTTCATACTTGCATTTGGAATATACGAATAAAGTTCTGATGATTATTCGCTTCACATGTTAAACCAACACATATCCGCGACGCAACATTTATCAGAGTGGGCTCCAAACACTCAAATTAAAACGTTTGTTCTAAAACGTACAGGACAGTCTTAAAACTAACCAATCCGAGGTATAGATGGTGCTAGTAGTTCGGAAAAAAATATTTTAGTGTAAAAGGGGAACCTTACAAAACATATGCTTTAAGTTTCAACCCGCCACGTTATTTAGTATTTTTATTTGAGACACCAAAAATAAACGATGTCAGTGAATTTGTGAATATAGAAAAATTGGTTACCGTTATTGTTATATACGACACACACACTCACATTCATTATACACACTTATATTATATTATTTCTTAACAAACTCAGTCGTTGATCAATAGCCGTCGTGTTCACAACTTGGCAGTTATGTAATTAACTATTTCCATTTGCAAGGTTTCAGTCCAATCAATATTAAAGCCAAAGTAGACCCTACTCTGTAGGAGTCTGCTCCTTCGCTTGCGACTATGAAATATTGGGTAGCAGAGTTTAAACGAGGCCGTACGAGCCACCAAAAACGAACATCGTAACAGTCGAACAATTGAGGTGTTCACGCCAGACACGTTTCACAAAGTGTTATTGAATGATCGTTGGCTAAAAGTGCAGCTATGTGAGCCAGCTAAAATGATAGACATTTCAAAAGGTGTTATACATCGTGTATTGACCAAAGATTAGACGATGAGAAAGTCGTGCGCAAGATGGGTGCCGCGTATGCTTTCAATAGAGCAAGAACATAGTTGTGATGATGTTTCAGTAGAGTGTTTGGCGATGTTTCACCGCAATAAAACGAATTTTTGCATCGATTTATAACCATGGATGAGACATGGGTCCTCCACATTACACCTGAGGCAAAGGAATATCCAAAGCAGTGGACTGGAACGGAAGAATCATGTACAAGGAACAAAAAGGCGTTTCTATCATGGGAAGCTCATGGCGTTATTTTTATTGATTATCTTCAGAAAGGAAAAACCATCAACAGCGAATATTATGCTAATTTATTGCAGCATTTAAGTGATGAAATTAAGGGAAAAGGGCCACATCTAAGGAAAAATAAAGTGTTGTTTCATCAAAACAATTCTCCAGTTTATACAACCACTATTGTGATGGTCAAAATTAATGAATTAAAGTTCGAATTTTTTTCATCACACACATCATTTGCCAGATTTAGCTTTCTTGGACTATTTTTTTCCAAACTTGAAAAAATGGCTCTGTGCTAAAAGATTTGCCAACAATGAAGAGATGGAGTCTGCAGTTAGTGGCTATTTTAAGGAGTTGAACAGTTCTTAATATAAACAGTTTATAGAAGCTATGGAATATCGCTGGAAAAAGTGTATCGAGCTGAAAGGAGATTTTGTTGAAATATAAAGAAAATTTTCTGCAATCTCAAAACTAACTTACATATATCCTCATCATAGGCGTAGCTAGAAGGTGCTAGAACTTTTTAGCACCTCCAGGGTTTCCAGATTAGGTGCATTGAATGTAATTAGCACCCGGAAAATAAATGAATCAATAAATTTAGCACCCCCAGAGAGAATTTATTGCTACGTCATCCAAGTTTAAACTGCATTGGAAAACACTGCGCAAAGAGCCGGAAAGGAGAATCTCAAGGTTCTTATCAACCAATCATGTGAGTTAAAGCAAAGAAGAATAAACCAAATTGTTACTTACCACACCTTATTAATATATTCTATGATTATTATATTTGACTTTCAACTTACAATTTTTCGCTTAAAAACAATAGAGAAACAATTGACTTTTTTGACCAAATCGGCTTATTTGTATGTAAGATCAGGTAACCTATGTATGTACGTCAGCTAGTGACATTTCCAGTAGTTTAGTAAACTTGTGATGTTTGTTAAATTGAACACAATTCAATGTTTCGATCGTATTTTATTTAAAATTTTTCAATTCAAAAAACAGACATTTTTTGAGCCTGGTATTATAGTACATCTATAAAGTAAATTATTTGAACTATTATTACTTTCTTTCATCTTAATTCTGTTTAAAAAACAAAACTGCATTCAAATATATTTTCAAAATATGTGTTTCCTTATGTTTTGATAGAGAAACTTCAGTTAAAAATCGAATTTGGTATAAGAAGCGTGGTGTTGTGTCGAATATGATTCAGAAAGAAATTTCTAATGTACTTTAGATTAACTCAAAATAACCAAACTGAAATTAAACTGAACTTTCGTAAAGATCACTGAATTTAATAAATGTAAAAGAGTAGGTTGGATAGGCTCTTCGGATATCTCCTCCCATTCAAATTAACTGGTGTAACCCATATTATAGGTTTATATCTTTCATTCCATTGTACTAAACTCTGTATAGTTTGCTAATCATCGGGCATTTGCTAGCACAATTCGGTGTTTGAAAATGGTCTCTCTTGCCGCTTACTTTATCATACCTCATGAACAAATTGCCGGACTTATCAAAAACTTGTGATTTCTCTGTAATTTCTATGACGGCATAAATATATATAAAAGTAGCTGACCCGGCAAACGTTGTTTTGCTTCAAAATGATGTTTGTCACCAACCATTATTTGATTCAATGTTAATGTGGTAAAAAAAAATTAATTGCAAAAATCTCATCTCCAACGCCATCTATCACTTCAAATAGAACCTTTTAAACCTTCCGGAATACTCTACCAATAATTTAAGACCAAAATGAGCCAAATCGGTCCAACCGTTCTCGAGCTTTAGCGAGACTAACGCACAGCAATTGATTTTTATATATATAAGATATACAAGATATAAGATATTAGATAAGATAGATAAATAGATAGATTATAAATTGAAATAATTGAATTCGTTATAATTTTGCCTGTTTTATTGTGCTTTAGCTTAGAGCATTTTGTGATAAGAACCAGCAGATTTATCACGCCCTTTTTGACGCTCCTCTCAATTTTGCACCAACGCAAATGGACGTTGGGTTAAGGTAAAGGGTTATCAATTTTTCAGTTTCAAAAGTAAAATTAAATAATCGATGAAACGCTTATTCATTATAATGATCAGGCTTTGCCATTACGTACAAAATACAATGTCATTTGGTTGTCTACATTGGTTGCAGTAGTGGATCATTTTGAATGTTCGACCACTATTTAGCACATTTCGGACGGTGTCTCGGCGATAACTTGACGAATGTTGGTTTTATCTGCTCTATCAATAGGGGATTATCCGCGTAAACACGATCTTTGACGTAGCCGCACAATAAATGTCTAACGACGTCAAGTCGCATGGTGTTTGTGGACAATTAACGTCGCCAAAACGTAAAACTACGCTTACTGGATACTTCTCATGCAATAAAGCCAAAATCGGTCATGTTGTGTAGCTTGTGGTATCGTCTGGTTGAAACCACATATCGTCCAGTTCATAATCTTCAATTGCAGATTACAATACGGTAACTGTGATGTAGTAATAGCAAAATAATTTATTACGCTGGTTCCTCCAGCGTCATTTGCGAAAAAGCGATATTTTCGACAATGCGTACATTCAGATGGTATACGGGCCTGACTACATCTGTAACGTTTACAGTCTCTTAAAAATTCTTTATAATCTTGCCAATTCCTTTGAAATTAGGCCGATTATGATGACCATGATCACTCCGCAATGCATGAAAAGTGCCCACGTTTGAATCACCATTTTTGTAGTAAGTTTTAACTATGTTCATGCATTCTTCGGCTGTTAAGTGATCCATATTCGTTATTCGTGGCAAACCATTCACTAAATAAATAACACTTCAAACGACAGATATTGAACATCTAGCAGCCTTGTCAGACCGGCGGTTTTGAAATCACTAAATGGATAAATGGAAATTTCGTGGTTGATTGTGGTTAAAATAACTTGAAATATTAAATTATAATTTATTTAATATTTTAATTACGGTTTTATTCTATACCCTAGAATGCCTTAGATGCTGTATTTATTGATTAGAGATAATGCCGAGCAGACTTATGTAGAATGTATTTGCCATTTCATTTTCTCCCCGAGTGTAAGCTTTCAAAAAAGTGTAGGACGAAGGATTTTGTATAATGTCCGCTGTTATCATTGAAGAAAATAATGTTACTGCGGCTGTTCTTTTACGGATCCGCTCGAAAGGCACAAAAATCGAGTTGTAGCTGGGTTATGAAAACTTTGCCGTATTTTAATCATTTTTGTTTTCTTTCTTTGCTTCTCAATTGTTATACGTTTCATCCACACCCATCTCACACACACATACACACACTGAATACACCAAAAAGCCAAAAAAACCTAATGGGGTTCATACGAGTATGTGTGTGAGAGCACCTTGTGCCAAGGTGTAGGGGAGGTCGATCGATGCTGACGGTTTTATATGGTCACTTTTAAGACCCTGAGTTATGTGAGTCCACAAACTGGGGCATGGGTGTCTGGGGTGCTGGGGCTGCTGTAGATTTTGGTGTATGAGTATATGGGATACTTTGGTAAGTTTTTGGTAATTTTGTTTTTTTTGCTGTGCATTTTCGAAAATGGAACAAAACATATTATAGAATGAGAATATGTAAATTTATTTGAGTTGAGTTTGTTGTTTTGACCAATATAATGAAATGCGTAAATGGGTGGCTCCATAATAGAAGATAGGATGTTCTTAATTACTACGAAACTAAACAAGTGGACAAGGGCTGAAAATAATTTAGGTCCGAGCGAAATTTATACTTATTTAATCATAGGTTCTGGTCAGTATTGTCATAGACGTTGCAGCGGTTCATTGTGAGACAAATGAGTGGGGGAAAACAAGTCCTTCTGTCATGTGTGGTATATCAGAATTTCTCGTTTTCCTGATGGAAAATTCTCAGGAATATTTCTCAATAGTCAGATCCCTGATTAGAATGTATGAACTAAAAAGTTTCCTTCGCATTTCTATCAATTTCTACCTATTTCTTGTGGACTATGTACCGACTCATTGCTTTATAAGCTCCTCATACATAACATGACATATTTTTTGACAACCACGCCTATAACTGAGGTTGCCCCGTCAAAAAGTGTAGACATAAAAGGTATGTTTAAATCCACACAGATTTCTCCGACGATACAGAATACTACTCTGTTAAAAGTGTAAGATCAGTTTTTAATCAAATTACTCGGGTGTATCGAATATCTGAAATATTTCTTTTTCTTAGTTGAAAGAACTATGGCAGATATTTGCGTGAAATTGCGCATTAAAATCGACATTATAGTTAGAGCTACGTTTTGGTTTTGTACGACGCAAAATGTGGTTTCACTGATTTTTAGACCGTGTGATTATCTTGTTAAGCATGGAAACTGGATTAAATGCTGTTTGCAAAATAGAATTCCTGCTGCAGAAACATTCAGAATATTGCAGAAGGCTTTCGGTGACCAGACTTTGTTGAAAAGGAATGTTTAAAAGAGACCGAGACCGAGAATGAGTAGAAGACAAAAAGACCCTCAAACAATCAAGCTTTACGGATAAAAATCACGACCACCAAATCCTAGATTTGGTGCTTGAAACCCATGTATTAACAGTTAGAAACCTTGCCGGTGAAGTTGACATTTCTTGCTAATCAATAAAACTAATTTTAAAGGATGGCGGGCTTAGATGAGTGGTTTCTATTTGTTACAAATGTATTGATAAACATAGTAAACTTCCCCGTAGTAGTAGTAGTAGTAGTGAATTAACACTAGAGCATAAAATAATGCTTCTCGTGTACTCACATATTCTTTGAATTGAAATTGCGGTTCCCACATTATATAAGCCTTGCGTTCAGTATATATATATTTCATCAGGCTAATCAGCCTGTACTTACTACATTTATTTGCATTATTTTTGTTGATTTGAGCCAGTCTTCTAGATAATGTTCTGTACTGTAGATGTGGTTGAAAATTTTGACTTGAAGTTATATGTTATTGTCATCTATTAGTTTCAGAACTTCAGAGGGGATTTCGTCTGCATCTGTTACCTTTTGTTTTTTGTAGATTTTACTGCGTATTCCACTTCGTATCTTGTCATTGCCCCTGTCGTTGGGCTTTCCATATTCGATTCAAAATTCGATCTTCCATTAATAATTCTTCTATAACTGTTTTCTACCCATCAAATCGAATAGAATTGCAGGCGATATTTTTCTGCATATCTCGGCGGCTTCTTTTAGTTTTTTTGTGAATATTAAAATCTTCGTGTATACTTTGCAAAAGTTCAATTTCCTGACATTTTCAATTTAACGGATCAGTCTTGGCAGCACGTGTCGCCGCTTGTATCTCTTTATTTATCTTCCAGTATTTTTCATAGTCCTTGTTTTTATGTTTACTTTCTTCTTTCCAGAGCTGTCGAATTTCATCTGTAATCCAGCGCATAGTAATCGGTTTCCTAGGGTATCGGTTTCGTTACCGCATTTATAATTACTTTAGTATTGGTTGGGTTATTTTTAGTATCTTATACCCGTTTCGCCACACAAATGCTATCCGGTATTCGGATCCCCGGCTAAGCTAAACGGGGATAAGTTGTATAAACAAGTAGTAGAAAAGTATGGAAAATAACAATGCTGCCAAGTTCTTCTACGCAAAAGTAAACAAAGAAGTTAGTGAAGAAGAAAGTTAAAGAAGAAGGAGAATGTTAAATAACTTAAATATAAGTTGTTAATTTTTTTGCAAACATCAGTTTGTGAATTTTAGCTTTTTGTGTATTGCACACACAATGCGTTCCAATTCAATTTTAATTTTAATTTATTAATTATAAATGGATGATAAAATGATTACGAATAATAACAAAACAAAAAGAATAAACATTTCATAAACAGCAATGCTGCCAAGTTAACTTTAATAAGCGCCCATGGTATCGTATATAGGAAATCAAAAAAAAAAAAAAACCCAAACATTGTTCCACAAATTATCCAAGTCATCTTCGTTGATATCTCCGAGTTAAGAATTGATTCGTTCCTGTATTTGATTTTTGAATCCTTAATTGTTGAATCCTTAAGTCTCTCGATATCAATGCTGGGCCGAGTTTTTTTTTTCTTCCCAATAATTGCGCGCATCACTTGAATAATGTTAATATTAAGCAGCTTTCCCATTATTTTTATTAGCATGGCTTTATGGGAGCTACCAAAGAGGGTGTGGATATCTGACCCCTTTTTCAAATCATACCATCCATAATAGCATAATCTAAATAACTTCAGTCTCCCGTTTAGAGTATACGGCGGAAAATTGGATTTTGATAAATCCGTCAATTTGTATGGTAGATACCGTAAGGGGTGTGAAGAAACACCCTAATTTCTTTCTTAGAACTTAGTTCATCAAACGTATGATGCGTATCAAATTTGACTGAATTCTGGACAACCGTTTGAAAGGTATGAAACTGAAAATGTATGGGTTAAGTTGGTCACTCTTATGGCAGGCGCCGGTTGATGTGTTGTTTAGTTAACAAATTTCTCTCAAGCTTTATCAAGTGTTGCGCTGAACAAAAACTAAGGTTGTTGGAGTCTACGAATAAACAGTTATAGGGAAAACAAATTTTGTTGGAAACTCATCAATACATAAGAGAGGGTTTGATGGTTTGATGCGGTACTTTAGCAAACCCTTAACAGATGCCAAATGTGACTGAATTTAGTACAATAGGATAGACGATTTTTTTTCATTCTATTCATAGAATCTTTCTTTTGAAATTCACAATAAATATTCGAATCTTAATCCTATCTGAAACTAAAGTATCCTGCCATTGTCGCATCTTATTTTTGGTTAGTCGAATTTTGGATCACCGGACCAAGTCTAGCGTTTCCTTTTTTCTTAGCCGGACATGACTGGAAAAATGTTGAAAGTTTCGAGCGAGTGGGTTTGAGTGGGAGGACAACTTTGATACATATGACCTGCTTAATTTTCTTATTTCCTCAGAAATGTAAAGAATGTCTATATCCTTGGTATGTTATCATTCGTAATGTACCATGGAGCACCACAAATTTTTCGCAGTATTCTTGATTATCTTTTCTGTAGCTTCCCCACAACTGGATGCCATACACGTATATGGGTTTGGTAGATGGTGATTTTATTTTCCAAAATGAGAGTGAACTGGGAGCCAACAAGCCAGTGGAGTTGAGCCATTTTTAATTTCAATTGAGTGATTTTTGAGTCAATGTGATATTCCAGGTGGGACGTTGATCAGGATTATAAACGAGTACGGTACTACTGTGGATATTGAGGGCTGGGGAATTGTTCTGTCTGAGAGAGAATGTAACCTGTACACTAGGGTGGTTCAATTTTTTTCGATTTTGGGCCAGACCGCTTTATAATATTGTTACCTTATCCCATCACATTATCTCTGCGAAATTTCAGAGTTCCAAATTCGTGGAAGGCTGTGCTCAATGACTACAAATATAACTTCTTGTTGTAGTTCTCATTACATAATTTTTGTTTTTGTCAATTGTAAACGCAGACGCAAGATATATGTAGACAAAGTAATGTTACGAGCCCAGCTGACTGGTCTACTAAAAAACCGATAGATGGATCGTTTTTGAACACATGTGATTTGCCATCCACAAGTAAAGTCCTCACTAAACATGTGTTAGCTGCTTTACACCAAAACAAAATTTCTGATCGACAAGCAGTAAAAGTGATGATTCCCACTGTTATTTCACTTGGTCATGGCCCATCCGCGCTTGCAATTTCGAGGAGCACGATCCAACGAAAAAGGAAAACATCAAGAATAGAAATCAATGCTGACATAAAAGACTTATTCGTAACAGATTATTTGTTCACTTATTTTACACTGGGTCGGAAAATGTTTGCCTGATTCTGTAAACAATAAGAATGTGGACCGCTTATACTTGTTTCTGGGGGTGGAAGTGAAAAACTACTAGGTGTTCCGAAATTGGCATCAGGAACGGGAGAACTAACTGCTAATGCCGTATATGAATTGCTACTTTCTCAAGTGTTTAAGCTTTGCTTTGGACCCTTAACTTCTCCGGATGTTCCCCTTTCATTCCTTCGCTTGAAGATACATACTCGTATAATAATAATTTCATGGAAATCGCTATACGTGCACATTTGTAACATTTATTTCTATTT
>JAHXMU010000022.1:2166447-2195949 GCA_019455685.1 Philornis downsi
TGACGTTTTGCGCTTCCCATACATGTGTGGAAGATTCTGTGGTTTATTTCTATTTTTGCTGAATTAACAAGTGCAGGGGCAGCGTTAAAACCATCGAGGAACGCAAAATGTGATGCGCCCATAAAACCAGCGAAGGAGAGTTTGACCAATGAGGACGATGGGGATGAGTGTAATGTTTTCGTTTTTTGAAACAACAGCAAGTGGAACACACCAACGACGTGGTCAGATCCACCATAACACTGCACTCACACGCGCATACAAAATAGCGACAGGAATAGGAGAGGCAGCAGTAGAAACGCGAGCATTGGCACAAATAGAACAAATGCCAAACAAAAATTCGCGGCCATCTAAAAAACAACCAGGAGAATGTGAAATAAAAACAACAAGCTGATGATGAAATGAGGAGAAAACAAAACGCAATAAGAATTAAACATTACAGTCGCTGTTGCTGTTGCTGTCCAGTGACGTTTCGTTTTGTTTTTCGTTTGGAAATTTTGTGTACAATCCAGCTTACACTGGGGATCAATACTTAGCTGCAACAGCATAGGGGGATGGAAGGAGACATATCCTTGGGTGGTGGTACAATGGTGGCATCACTACCATCAACTGAATCATCATCACCATCAGCATCATTGGCATTCAACGTCAACACCATTATTTAGTCGTTGTACAATTTAACATAAGCATAGAGTGACGCTCTGGCGCTGAATGTTGGAACGGGAATACAAGGTGGTGGGCAGTATTTGGTGTCGGCCCAGGCAGCTGAAAAAGTTATGTTAAAATGCGGCTCCAAACAATCATAAGTATTGGCAAAATAATTTGGGCATAACACTATTTTACATAATAATACTTTATACATGAGGTCTCAGCAAGATCTTGCGATCTGGATACATGGCGTGGCAGTGCATTGCAGACGGCCATTCCCTAATTTTATGTCTTTACCCACAGGAATGAAGGTATTTATCAAATTGATAAAGGCAAAATATATCACGCAGAAGAAAGCGGACCTTTTTAAATCGATTGAGCGATGTCCGTCTATCAGCTAAATAGACGTGGCCACGATAACTGCCGTAAGTCTTTATGAAATTTTTAGAATTTGGCACTGTCAAATGTTTTGCCACATCGCAGACGGTGCTTTTAAATGAGCTATATAGGACCAAACCATCCAGAAACTCCTGTACAAATTAACTGATTTTGAGAAATTGAAGTTCTTCCATGTAACTTCCAATTCGTAGACCGAGGTGATCTGAATTTTTATAGGTTATTTTGACATAGCCTTTCTACATCAAACGAGGATTTGGGCAGGGCGACAGTCTATCGTGTGACCTCTTAAACATACTGTTGGAGATGGTTATGCAGTTAACACGACTGGTACCATGTTAAACCAAAGCCATATGTTACTCGCATATGCAGATGACACATACACTATTGACAGAAAACTGCAAGACGTTACTGCAGCCTTCTCAAGCATCGAGAAGGAAGCAACGAAAGTGGGTCTAGTTGTGAACGAGGACAAAACAAAGCTATTGGTTTCAATGAACAAAGAGTCTGCTCGTTTGGGACGCTGTGTGAACGTTGACAACTATTATTTTGAAGTGGTGGAAGAATTTATCTACCTCGGTTCAGCTGTAAACAAAACGAATGATTTCCACATGGAGATAAAGAGGAGAGCATTGCTTGCTAACAGATGTTACTTTGGACTAAGCAAGCGATTCAATGATAAAGCCCTCTCTCCACAAACAAATATCAGACTGTACCTGACGTTGGTTCTACCTGTCTTGTTGTATGGTACAAAATCCTTTGATATGACACAAGCGGATGAATCAGTACTGGCAATTTTCAAAGAGAAAATACTCCGGAAAATATATGGGCCCATCATCGTTAACAAAGAGTATCGGTGTCGCATGAACAATAAGCTGTATGAGCTATATGCCGACATCGGTGTGGTCAAATGCATTAATACACAGCGATTGCGTTGGCTGGGTCATGTTGTACGGATGGACCCAAATGCTCCGGCACGGAAATTTTTCGACAACGAACTCGATGGACGGCGCAGGAGAGAGCGACCGAAACTCCGTTGAAAGGATCAAAACTTTATTTGACAAATTGGAGGAGAAACACAGAAGATCGAAGCGCTGGGGATTATTTTCTACGGGCGGCGTATAATAGATGAGGATGTTTATTCTAATCGCCACCGAAGAAGAAGAGGAATTTTGACATACAATTCTTGGTAAATTCTGAATAAATCGATTTGTTAACTAAGCCACTTTCATGTACCTATTATACAAATGACCGATTTGAAGTACATATATATTATTAGGTTCATAATCTCTCTCTGATCTCACTAAATATTATCGAATTTGTAACTAATTAAAAGTTTGCTTAAGTAGTGTCTGAGAATGTAACTGGGCTGTATTGGTATGCCCGTTCTAGTATCATTCGTAAAAATTTCTTTGTTTTCCCAAATGCAATATTTTTCATGTAACCGCTGTCGCGTAGTCTTCAGAAACCTGGGGTTGAATCCATTTTTTCTTTTTTTTAAATTTTGGTAAAATTTGAGAAAATCGACTGGCTAACAACGCCTTTTCTGATATGTCCTTACGACCGATTTAAGCTACATATTGTTCAAAAAAAAGCGACTCATCCCAACTATGCTTAATAAAGCCTTCATTAACCAAAGTGCCCGCTTTCACCGAAATTCATTACCGGCCTACGATACCTCAAGCTGCCCTTTCTCAAATTGCGGAGCATCCCCTCCTTACCACGACATTGACAAAGACTTGCACTCATTTTTATTTTTTGGTAAATGAGGCAAATAAACGCCAAAAAATAGGTTTCGATGTTTTGTTTTGAATGAAAATTCGGCAGAAATGTCTATAGCCCAAGCCAAAGTGAAACAAAACGAATCGAAAAAAGGTAGATAATTTTTCGACCACCTAGAGGAGTGGATGGAGTACACTGTACCTCAGTGCTGTTCAGAGTTTTTCTTTTTTCGAGGAAAATACATAGGTGATTTTTTACACACCGCTCTTTCTAGACTTTTGTAGTCTGATTGTGCTGTTTGCGCATCTTCTTCCTGTTAGCTACGAATTGTCCTTATTTCTATTTTTTTGGCAACTCACATACATGTGCCGGATCTGAACACTGGTCAATTGCTTTGGCTTCGTATAACACTGGAAGGAAGGGCAGTGGTGCCAGCAGGTTCAACGGATGTCTGATGGGTACGAACGCGCTTTCTGCAATAAAGTTAAAAATGTTTTTGGAAAGGGGGGTTTATGTTGTCATATCTCTGAACAGTCGTAAATGTACATACACGAAATACTTAAAATAAAGGGTTTTTTTAGCATTTTATTTAGTGGTCAAATGTACGAAAATTGGAGAAAAAAAATCTGGGGAAATTTTCTCTGCAAGTATTGAGGTCTTTTGTAATAAAAGTCATGTCAAAAGGCTGTTGAAATGACAAAAACAGGTACACAGTTTGTGTAGCTTCTGCATCAGTCAAAGCATAATTTAAGGGAATTACTGCACGAACTGAAATTGCAAACAATGGCTAAAGCCTTAAGGTATACAATAACAATGTTAGTGTGAATTCGCCTACAGTTATGTGAAAGCAGTAGATGTTAATGGAAACTTTAAGGCGTTTGAATTCATAATAAATAATGAATTGAATGAATTGCTTGTCATTTTTAATTAGTTAGACGTAGTATTTGAATAAATGGACAACAAACATACACTAATTTTGGATTGGGTAATCAAAACAAAAAATGAGAATTAACTTCAACTGTGGGCTTAAGAAAGCGCATCTTACTTCAAAACTGCAATTGCGAGTTTTCAGACATATGCTAACTGATTTGAAACACTGAAAGAATGAATGACCAGTAATTGGGAATTCCCATGATTAATCAGAAAATAAAGATCAGACTTATCTTAAATTTTTACATCAGTTTTGAATCTTTCACCACTTTAGTTAAGTTCAAAGCAAGGTAACAGGAGTAAAGTTGAATAAGTGTACATCAGCTTACAATTTATAATATAACCTTCGATGGATGTACATCGTTAATAAAACGTCCGCGCCATTGGGTCCGAAACTTTTTTGTTAAAACCAATAGTATGGATAGCAACTGTATCACATGGCAAATTATGGAAAAATTCCTTTTAAATCTGTCACTTGCAGAAACAATAAACCAAAAACTACCGGATCATTTGTATGAGAGTTACATGAAAATATATCTATACATGACCGGCTTCCAAATATACATACGAGCTGCGATCAAAAAATAAACGTTATTTTCAAATTTCGTGAGTTACGTAAGTTTCGATTCTCGCTTTTTTTCTGTTATGCTGGTACACATGTCTGTTATATATTTTGAAATATCAGCCATTTTGGATTGTCAGTTTCTTTTTGACAGATAACAAGGTTAGTCGTATTTTGGTGTGCTCTTCAATTTTTTACTATTCGAAAAAGTAGATCAAAGAAACTGCATTAAGTTTTGGGTAAAAAATGAAATTAAAGAACATTTGAAATGTTGACTGCGGCGTTTGGCCAGCAGTACACAAGTTCAATTGTGGTATAACCGATTTAAGGAAGCCCGAGAAGATGTCACTGACGATGCTCGTCCTGGTCCCCCGAGCACGTCGACAACCGATGAAAAAATTGAAGCAGTGAAGAAAATGATTTTGGATAATCATCGAATCACTATTAGAGAGGTTGCTGATGATGTTGACATATCGTTCGGCTCATGTCAAGCAATTTTTACGGATGTTTTAGGCATGAAACGTGCGGCAGCGAAGATTGTTCCAAAATTGCTAAATTTTGAGCAAAACTAACGTCGCATGGACAACGCTCAGGAGCTGTTGAACATCATCAACGACGATCCAGATTTCCTCAAAAAGGTCATAACTGGTGACGAATCATGGATGTATGGCTATTACATTGAAAGCCCAATCATCCCAAAGGAAGCGTCCAGAAGAGCCAAGACCGAAGAAAGCGCTTCAAGTTCGGTCAAATGTGAAGGTTTTGCTCACTGTTTTCTTCGATTGCAATGCCGTGGTGCATCATGAATTCTTGCCACAAGGTCGTACAGTCAATAAGGAATACTACCTTGAAGTTATGCGCCGTTTGCGTGAAGGAATTCATCAGAAACGCACAGAATTGTGGAAAAACCAATCATGGATTTTGCACCATGATAACGCAGCAGCTCACACTTCGATGTTTATGCGTGGGTTTTTGGCCAAAAACAAAACCGCAATCATGCCTCAACCACCTTCACCGGACTTGGTCCCCACTGACTTTTTCCTCTTTTCAAAACTGAAGACACCGATGAAAGAAAAGCGTTTTGCTACGATTGAGGAGATAAAAGAAAAATCGAAACAGGAGCTGTTGGCGACACCAAAAAGCGCGTTTTAGAAGTGTTTCGAGAATTAGAAGAAACGCTGGCACAAGTGTATTATATCTGAGGGAGACTTGAAGGGAAATAAAATAGAAATTGATGAATAAATAAATACTTTTTGAAAAAAATTGAAAATGACGGTTATTTTTTGATCACACCTCATATACGAGTATGGTACTTTAAACGCCTCCTCTGGGGGCTACATTTCTACTGTATATATATACCTTCATTCTTTCGGGTGACGATATGGAGATGAATTCCTTTGCTATATCTTATATTGACCAGTTAACATCGCACCGAATTCATTCTGTATGATAAACGTTATTCTATTTATCTTTGTCAACCACTTGAATACAGTGCATAACAACCTCTTAATATTTTTAGCGGTTTTCATCAACAACCTTTTACATTTGTAGACTGAATGATCCTAAACTCATTTCAAAAATTAGACAACCATATAATCTCAGATCATAAACCCGCAAACCGTGTCAACTTTGAAACGGGGATCGTAAAGTAAAGACTGACTGAATACTGACACAAGTCTTAAGCCATAGCTTAAGGTTGAATTAATTGATTATGAAGCAATGTGGAATCAAACTAAAGTATAATTTTTCATTGTTAAAAAGACATCATCATCGTGTCGTGATATCTGTCTGTGCCACAGACTGAAATGTCATCACTGTGTACAAAAATATTTAACATAATATCGATGATAAAATTATTTTGTTTTATGAGCATGACAAAAATTGTATTCTTACAAACATATGCATTAAATATGTTGACCGTAATGGTTTCCTGTGATAGGAAATGGAAATTGTTTTTTGCGGTTACAATAAAATACTCACACAAATTTGGCCGCATGTATACATACTTTTGGGCGTTATAGCCACATTCGTATAAGGACCATTAGCTGGTAAGAGGGGCATTTCATGGAGATACGAGAAGATAAATATTTGACAAAGAATTACAGTGAAGACTTTAGTACCTACAAATTTATCAGAAATATACAATTTATCAGATAATAACAAAATTCTAAAATATCTGATGAGATATTAAAATTTATCAGAAGAACATATCGTAACAACAAATTATAAACTATCTCATGAGATATTCAAATGTAACAGAAGGATATATCGTAAGAACAAAATTCTAAACTATCTCAAGAGATATTCAAGGCGATAAAGTGCAGTATTTATGCATTGCCTCACTGCATCAAGTTGGAGAGGATTTCCAAATGCGTGAAAAACCTCAGTCGTCCTTAGTCATAGAAGACAGGGATTTGAAAAACAAGTGGGTTAAAAAATTTATCAAAGTGTACAAAATCATAAAATGTAATAACATTTTAATATTTCTATTTAAAGAAAAAAAGGAAAAAGGAAATTTTTACTATACCTGGTTTGAGAGAGAAGTTTAGCGCATTTACGTACATGAAACGCAAACCACGGAATCGCTAAGTTTTGATGTTAATAAAATAACATCAAGCATTATGATGTGTTAATTTTTGGTCACCCTTAGGGTTTCTAAAACATAAACTTTTGCACGCAATCATTGTGCTCCTTTGTGCGGCGTCAGAGGAGACCTTCAAAAAGAACGAAGAACTTTATCAATCCTGTAGATTTTATGAGCATAATGTGGGGTTAATATGATAATTACAGTGACAATTTGATTTTTGTCCATCTCTTTCACGCTCAAGCTATTTTACATATAGGCATTTAATTTTTTGCACATTTTTTCAAAATTTTTGTTCGAAATATGTAAGCAACAAAATCACAATTTGGGTTGAGCCTGGAAAGCAACTGTAATGGGTTTGAGAAAACCCGTAACGAACAAAAAGTCGACTACCAATTTGTTCAAACGTTTTCTAGCAAATTTGTGTCTTACGCCTGACTAAAGTGTCGCTATCATTGTGAATGCTACTTAGGGTTTGTAAATGTGCTATTTCAATCCATGCCCTCTGATGCTTCCCATGCATATTAAGAGATTTTTCAAAATTTCATCAGTTCCCTGTAACTATTTATTTAATGACTTAAATTTTTGTCTATTGTGTTGACTTATAATGCTTGACGGAATTGGAAACATTGACCATTTAACCACGCTTCCTCTGATACCTCCATACAAATGACCGACATAGCCAAATATTTTCTTACGCTTCTATCTTTTGTTTCATTGCACTAAACTCAGTTAAATCTGGTATGGCCTGAGAATAAAAATGGTCTGCATTTTTACGTGTCTTCTGGTACATTCTACTATTTCTAATTAGAAGACAGCCCACATTACTGGCCGCTGCATAATGCCGATTACAGTTTGGAAAAAATCGAAAAAACGACCATGTCTCTTCTGATGTCATCCAAATAAATGCACGATTTAACCCAGAAAGGTCCATTCATCTCAAGTAGTTGTCTAGAATTCAGTTAAATCTTTCAGACATTATGCATTTGGTAAACTTGTTCCTGACAATTACAAATGAAGGACACTGCCGATACCAGCCTCAAAAATTTTCCTTTTTTGCTTCTAATTCCTTAGTCGTACACAACATTTACTATCCATTTAGTGGTTTTAAAACCGCCGGTCTGGCAAGGCTCTGAAGTGTTATTTATTTAGTGAACGTTTTGCCATTTACAAATATGGTTCGTTTAATAACCGAAGAACATGTAAAAATACTTAAAACTTACTACAAAAGTGGTGTTTAAAGCGTAGGCTTTCAATTGAACAAAATATTCTTCAGCGATGAAGTCATTTCTTACACGGTCGTTACATCGATGAGTAAAATTGTTGGATATGGTGCTCGGAGAACCCAAAAGTGATTATGGAAAAGCCATTACATGTGGAAAAAGTGGCTGTTTGATGCACATTATGGTCTGAAGATGTCATTGGATCGTATCTTTTCGAAAATAATGCGGGAGAAACCTCAAAAGGATCCACTGCTGCAAACAATCCAGATGCGGTCATTTAATTGACATTGTATTTTGTACATAACGGCAAGGTCCACGCATTATAAAGAAATAAAAGTTTCATCGAAATCATGGTTTTGTGTGTGTTTTATCTAAATTTACTTGAAAATTAGAAATGGATAATAATTAATATGCCAAACTGCGTTTGCTTTTTAATTCTTAGACAATATCAAGCAATGACATTCAAGTAATTTGATAACGATTTCGTATACGTGGCGTCGCTATTATATCATGTCATTTTCACATTTAAATTTAAATTTGTTAATTTTTTCAGACATTTAAATTCTTTTCTTTCCGTAGTTTATGTTATCGTATAACGAAAATACTACTATCGAACGCAGACTGAATCGAATTGAGTATGTTAGTAAACAAGTTATCGTTATCATGTTTCATAGGATGCTGATACTCTCCGTAAACCTTGATTGCTCTATACAATTGAAGAACGGACTGGATTCATCCAGGATTATGCGCTGCACAGCAGGTCAGACATAACTACTTCCTGGTGCGCTGTATAATTATATAATTAGTATAATTAGTATAATTCTTTGTAAACCTTATCGATGGAAATCATAAAATAATTATGCCATTCTTCACTATCCGAGAGATTTCTATTAGGAAACAAAACAAAAATATAACAATTTTTAATATTGCAAAAAAAAGTGAATTTTTTCTTCATTAAATTTATTGATTTCTGGGAAACTTCTTATGAGATGTACTTTAATTAAAACGGAATATACTGTAAAATGAGAAAACTAAACATATATATAGAAAAAAATTGTATGTCCCTTAACTCTCACCTAGAAGTCCAAACTATTTAGCATCTGAAACAAAAGGATACCATTTCTAACTTCAAATTTTTCAGCTCCCCACCCATCTAACAATAATTCTTATTCCCAAACTACTTACAAGTAGCTTCCCGAATTTGAAAGAAACGGGAGACGAAACGAAGACTTATATGGACGACTCTTATTGTTGGGGAATATTATGTGGAAATTTTCTTCCAGACAAATTTGCTGCAATGCAACAACACATTAACATCACCTCAAGAATTCCACCAGAAGTTTTGTGCAGCCATACACACAATGCACATAGAACTCTTCTCTTGTGGCCGGGCCAAAGGACCTCCAACTCCTTTTCTTCACCTCTAGTTTTTACATACTCTAGTCTTTGTCATTTCGGTTGCTGTTCTTCATTTCCCATCGCCGAACTAATACTCTTTCCATTTTTGTATTTCGTTAATATATGCAATCTATCTCTATGTTATACACATAAAAATGCATTCTCTAATACTGATAATAATGCAAAATAGGAAAGAACAAGAGTTCCTCTGTGTCCTCTGACAGTAGTTGGCGGGTGGCAATTGAGGCACCGGACTACACAATTGGTTTGGTTGCTGAAGTTGCATTAGACTACTTGTCATTATTGTTCATTTACTTAAAAGTTTCTAACAATTTTATGAATAACAAACTTAAACACATACCTTTGCACTCGAATATATTCTATCTCTCTCGCATGCACACACGCACACTTCGACAAACATCCTTAAACACTCTCTCATGCAATTAAATGCACACTTATACTATAGCAATTTTAGAAGTATATACACTTGTACATATATGGACTTATTGCCTAAATGCCTAAATATGTAATATACTTCGAGGGGACGAAATTAGGGAAGTGATTGTAGTTCCGTTGGATGAGAGAATGGTATGAAAAGGACAGAAATTCCATTTGGAGCTGATAGTTTTATAAAATATTGCATTATGTTGGATTGGCACACAAATCGTGATATTTTATTTTTGAAATGACTATTAAATAGACATTACATTTTTACACAGCTGTCATTTTAAGCTCCAAACGCAGGTGCTAAAACTGATTCGCGGAATTTGGTTCAGGAAATTTCACGCTCAAAGATGACCATCGTAGCAGTCGGCTAATTATTGTTAATTTGTTAGAGTTTAAAGTGGGTGGTTTACTTTGAACTGCTTCCGAGAAACCAAATCATAAATTCTGAGTTCTATTATCAACTAGTGATGAAGCTTGATAAATCAACAAAGAGTCCACTGGGGTCTAACATCGGTCTCGCCATAAAGGTTTTACCCACGGTGTGCTTATCACTCTAGGCATATTACAATGCGATTGGCAGCGCCCCCCTGGGATAGCCGAGTTAACTTGGACTATCTAGGATTAGTTGCCGACAACTGGTTGGGAGGATACTACGGCAATTCGCAGCCCTTTCTTCCTGCCAGAAGATAATAAATCAATAAAGGAAAAAAACCTGAATTGGTAAATCGCAAAGGCATGATTTTCCGACACGACCCCGTTAGGCCGCACACACCAGTATAGACTCGGCCTGAATATTAGAGTTTGGATGAAGATGATGCCACATTCACCTTATACTCCTTAGCTGGCAACTACGGACTTTCATTCATTCTGGATTATGGAAAATTTTTTGAACGGCAAATTCTTTTAATACATACAGATAAAGACCTAACTGGTAAGTTAATTTCAGTCAGATGAACTGTTTTATTTGTATCTTCAACCGATGTCATTTTCGATTGACGCAAAAGTTTGCACGGTACCAGAAGGGACGGGGTGATAAATTTTTGTTAAAAAAATGTCCTGTCTAAACTCGGCCAGAATATTAGAGTTTGGATGAAGATGATGCCACATTCACCTTATATTCCTAACCTGGCAACTGCACACTTTCATTTACTCCGGATTCTGAAAATTTTTTTGAACAGCAAATTATTTAAATACAGATAAAGACCTAACTGGTAAGTTAATTTCAGTCAGATGAACTGTTTTATTTGTATTTTCAACCGATGTCGTATTCAGTTGTTGCGAAAGTTTGAGAGGTGACAGGAAGGACGGGTACAACAAATTCTTTCTTTTCTTAACGGGGTAAAACAAATAATTTCGGAATTATAGCACAATAGAAGATGCAAAATTTAAATTTTGTAACGTTCTAAATAAAGAGTGTCCGTCGGGAAGGTCTTCGTATATTACTTTGTTTGTTTATAATTTTTGATTAACTGAAAGAGAATGGATCTTACATTGATAAATGTTTTATTTAATGTCGGCAATTATTTATGAAATACAATATCAGATAAATGTCCGCGAGCCCTTTTAAGCACATTTTTCATTACATTTTCACACATTTCACACGGTATTTTATTAATTTCATCACGGCAAAACAAAGTAGTGTACCTTCCCGACGGACACCCTGTACCTATATATAAATCTAGAAATACATGGACAAAAGTAAGTAATGTGTAATGCAGACAACGTAGCTAATCGGTCGATTTTTCCAAATTCTACCAAGAATTTCAATAGAAATTTAAGTTTTTTCAGGCAACGATTTAGATTTAACATTTAGGGGAAATATTATTTCCATCAAAGATACCAGATTAGATTTGGCAAAGTCGTCTATTTGCAGTTTCAGAGCTAAGTAGAAGTATAACTTCCTGAGGAGGATGTGGGTTAAATCATTAATTCGCATGAGAGGTACCAAAATAGGACAGTTGCTTGGCTGATTTTCCTCATGATTTACCAAACATTATTAAGTTCGAACAATGGAAACAATCTGGGCTACTGCAGTCTGCTAATTAGGAATAACAGTAGGAACCCCGAAATTGGTCAATTTATATTGGAGCCACCAAAGGGGATTGGCAAAGCTGTTCTTTACTTATTTCCTCCACTTTGCTTTGGTAAATTCTATTTTCTATGGAAATTTTAGTGAATTTGTTGCATACGAATAAAAGATATAGGTTAAACTGGCTATTTGGATGAGAGGTACCAAAAGCAGAAGGACAATACGGTCTGTTTTCATTCTCAGAACTGTCTTAGTAAGCCCTGAACGTACATCAAATGATTGATTGAAACTAATGTAACTACGGAAAATATATGAAGCTTGGAAAATATGGGTTACTTTAGTCAATCATATCATCCAATTCCAAATTAAAATTTTACCAATTTTGCACTCAATGCTATTGAAAATAAAACATCGAAGTTACAGCTGTCAACGCATTAGGGTTTACAACGAGAAAATTAAATTTCATTAAATCAGCCAATTTATATGGGAAGTGTCCAGGTGGGCTTGGTACAGCAGTCAGTATTCATTCTTAGAACTGATGTTATCAAAAGCATGACGTTTGACAATTTTGGTTGAATTCATTGCAGCTACTTGAGAGATATTAAGCTAAGAATGTAAGGGTTAAATCGATCATTTGCATAGGAGGCACTGGAAAGGGCGTAGTCGATTTTTTTTCTAAATTTTGCCAGGCACTACAATACAATGCTATGAAAAAAACATTCAGGTTGTTTCACTTCATAAATTTGGAATTAGAGGGAAAAAATTAAATCGAAATATCGGTCAATATGCATGGAAGATAGCAGAAAGGGCGTGACAATGCAAACTATTTTTACTTCCAGATACTACCTAATAAAATTCTCGAAATGCACTAAATTTGATGGAATTTTGTGTAAAGGTCCAGAAGATATGAATCTAAGAACACATATGTTAAATCGGTCATTTGTATTAGAGGTATCAGTTGGAGCATTGTTAGCCCTTCAATTTTCTTAAATTTTACCAAGAATTACTGAGCAAAACATTGCCAAAAACTTTGAACGCTGCAGCCTATGAAGGAGCAGTTGCTGGCTACAAATTTATTTTATGGAAAAATTGGTAAATTTGTATGGAAGCTATCCGGCCACGATCTTGGGCCACGATGTTATGCCAAGTTTTGTGAACGTTCATAAAAATTTAAGGCAATTATCGTGTCTACAGGCCGACAAGACGGACAGTCAAATTGACTCAGTCGATTTTAGAAAGTCAAAAAACACTTTTGGTCAAAATATACTGTAAAAGTTTCTTACTGGGTGCCACATTTTCTCCGTATCAAATAGTATAAGGTACGCAACTAAGTTCCCGCTGTTTGCCAATAGATGGCGCCAGCTAGTCGATTCTGCTATTCATGAGCTAAGTGTAGGCATATGATACACATGCCGCCTCGACACAATAGTGATTTTCTTTTGGCGTCATATTCTTTTGGTTATCTGAATATGTACGATTTTGTGCCAAATAATCTTCATATGCGGGAAGTATTGATTTTCTTCTTCAATTCGAAGAAAACGGTGGCTGAAGGTCATTGAGAGCTTTAAAACTTTTACGGAGATGCTGCTTTAAGTGAATCAACGTGTTGAGACTGTTGATTTTTTTCTTTCAATCGATTGATTTTCAATAGACTTTTTCCTTTCAATCGAAGAAAACGGTGGCTGCAATTCATTGAGAGTTTCAAAACGTTTCCGGAGATGCTGATTTAAGTGAACCAACGTGTTGAGACAGGTTTTGTCGCCTTAAAAACGGTGATTTTGATGTTGACTATCGTTCGCGTGTAGAAAGATGAAAAGCCTTCGAAGACACTGAATTGACAGCATTTCTTGCTGGGGATCTGTGTTAAACACAGCTAGATCTAGAGCTTACTTCAGTATTAGGAGTTGACCGCCAAGTCATTTCGAAGAGGTTGCATGCATTGGAAATGATTAAAAAGCAAGGAACGTGGATTCTTTAAAAGCTGAAGCAAACGGACGTTGAGCGTTTTTTTTTTTCGTTTACAACGAGAAAATTAAATTTCATTAAATCCGCCAATTTATATGGGACTGCAGTACCAAGTCAGTATTCATTCTTGGAGCTGACGTTATCAAAAGCATGACGTTTGCCAATTTTGGTTGGTCGCCTGTGAAAAAATGCTTCAGCGACAAGAAAGGAAAGGTTTTCTTGATTGTGTTGTAACGGGTGATAAAAAATGGATTCATTACAGTAATCCAAAGAAAAGAAAGTCATGGGTGCTACCCGATCATATTTCTACGTCGTCGCCTCGACTGAATATTCACGCTGCAAAGGTTATGCTCGGTATTTGGTGGGACCAAGTCGGTGTTATTATTACAAGCTGTTGAAACCAAGTGAAACTATTACTGGGCATCGGTATCGACTTCAATTAATGCGATTGAGCTGAGCTCCTCGCGAGAGATAACCACAATGCACGGAGAGGCACGAAAAAGTAATTCTTCAGCATGGTAACGATCGGCCTCACACGGCCAAGCCTGTTAAAACCTACCATGAAATATTAAAATGGGAAATCTTACCCCAGCCCTCATGTTCTGCAGATATTGCGCCGCCCGATTATCACTTGTTCCGTTCGAGATCATACAGTCTGGCTGAAAAGCAGTTCTACTCATATGACGACATCAAGGAATGGCTAGATTCGTGGACAGCCTCAAAGGATGAACAGTTTTACCGTAACGGAATTCAAACTTTGCCAGAAAGATGGGAAAAAGTGGTAGCTAGCGATGGGCAATACTTTCAATTAATCATTTATAAACATGTTTCCATAATATAGTTGAATTTTTATTAAAAAAAAAAAAAAAAAAAAAAATAACTTAGTTGCGCACCTAATACTCGTACATGACATCATTCCTTCGGCTGAGGGCATACAAATGTAATTAAATTCTGACAAACACTGCGGACTTTAGAACCGATGTGACCAGAGCTATTACGATCCAGGTTTTCTTATTGATCTGTCCTCATTTATTTTCTATTGAAATCGTAGCTGTAATATTGCATCAGTATCATATTCTAGGACCTGTGTTAGGTCCTTTAACTGAATTAACTTGTTCTCTCGTCACACCAACAACAGCAACAATAAAACTACCAAAAACCAGGCAACGAAATCTACAATGACAACGAATGAGTGCATTCACACCAACACAGAGAGACCGATGCATAATACACAAATACATTGACAATAATCCAGGTTTCTTGTAGTAAAAATAGCGACAGCATAACTAAACTTTCGTAAGTCAGTCCTTGTGCAAGAGTTTTTTACGTGCATGTGTGTGTGCTCAGAATCTACACAGTAATATTTTGTTACTTAATACATTCTCAACATGTTGTCCTTCCAAGCCGCCGTTACATGAGTAGTTGTGCGTTTTTTGATTGTTCTCAGTGTCGCTTCTTGCAATTTCCTTATGCGAATGTACTCGTATGCAAGTATTTGTAAAGTCTCTCAGCCATTGTTTGTCGGCTGCAGTCAGAGTTGATAATTTTGAGTTTTAATTTCAAAGTGTGTAAACTTCGTACATTTTCGCAAATTTTGAATTTATTATAGAAATACGTAAGCGTACATTCTGTATGTACATGCATGCATGCGTAGATCAAAGTAATGTGAGGGTCTTAAGAGTGAACAAAAGGAAACAACATACATACTTGGTTTGTTGGAAATCTTCGATAATTGCCTGGCTCTTTTGTCACCTTCGAAGTCTAGACTTTGGTCATTTTGTGCGTTTACTAATTTTCATCAACACTAAGGAGTTGTACGTATCACATACCGACATATAACGTATATGAATATGGAAACATTCACACATGTAATACAGTGGTTATAAAGGCAATTGCCGGAAGTGGAACTGAAGTGCACATATGGTCAAAATAATAAATACACCTTATATTTTTTTTAAAAGGCTCATAGACGAAAATTTATTTAAATTAAAAGAAGAAACAAATACTAATTTCTTTTGTTATAACCTTATAAATAAAATAAATACTAAAACAATAACAAAAAACAGAAATTTCATTCAGTATTTTCCAAAAAGTAAGAAATTAATCAAAATCATTGGACAAAATATTAAGTACATTTGGTTAAAATAAGTAAAAAATCAAGTTTTTTTTCTGCTTAATTGGCTGAGTTTCGTTAAAAGCCGGTATATCCGCCTTTATTTTCAATTATTTTGTTGACTTTTTTTGGCATGCTGGCAATATGCTTTCAGCAGATTTCTTCTGATATTTCATGCCAAGCTTTTTTGAACAAAATTCCATTACTGACCCTTATTTTTAAGAACCATGTTTCCAATTCTTTGTTTCAACTCTCCCCAAATATTTTCGATTGGATTTAAGTCCGAAGATTGACTTGGCCAGTCAAGAAGGCCAACATTATTATCTTGAAACCAATCCTTTACCAACTTAGAAATATGCTTCGGATCGTTATTCTTCTGGAATGTCCATCTAAGAGGCATACTTTCCACAGCATAGTTCAACATCGTATTTTCCAAGATATCTTTGCAGTGGCATCTGGTCATAGTGTCGGTAATTCGATGTATCGGACTGACACCATACCACGAGAAATAACCCTAGACCATAATAATGTCGCCCCCGTGCTCAACAGTCTTCTTTGTAAAGCGAACATGGAATTCCTTACTCTTAGGGCGTCGAACATTCCGGGCACAGCCGTTTCCAAATACATTAATTTCTGTTTCATCGCTCCACAAAATGTTTCGCATTTTTTTTCACCGTCTCCTCCGGACCAATTGGAATAACTTCTTGCAAATGACAATCTAGCCTTTTAATTTTTTTATCTAAGTAAAGGAACTCTTCTGGCTATCCGTCCTGGTAAGTGTGTTTCTTGTAGTCTACGACGAACCGTTCGCTATGAAATAACATTTCCAATTTCTGTTGAAATTGCTCTCGAAGACACAAATGGGTCCTTCTTGGCAAGTGTTTCAATACGGGTATTTGTTGTTTTGGAAGTTTTTTTGAGTCTTCCGCGAGTTTCGGCGGCCTTTTTAGGCTTTTAAGCGTTTTGCGACCGGTTCATAGTTTCTGCTATAGAACGAAGTAAGTAGAAGTGTAAGAAAGTGTATTTGGTTATGTCGGTCATTTGTGTGAAGTTATTAGAGGAAGCGTGGTGGAACGGTCAATTTTTCCAATTCCGCCAAGCATTATAAGCCTACACAATAGACAAAAATTTAAGTTACTACAGTCATTAAATAATATAGTTACAGGGAACTGATGGGATTTTGAAAAATCTCTAAATATGCATGGAAAGCACCAGAAGGCATGGATCGATATAGAACGTATGCAAACCCTAAGTAGTGTTCACAATGATAGCGACACTTTAGTCAGGCATTCTCAATGTAAGACACAAATTTTCTACAAAACGTTTGAACAAATAGGTAATCGATTTTTTGTTTGTTACGTTTCCTCAAACCCACTACCATTGCTTTCCAGGTTCAACCCAAATTGTAATTTAGTTGTTTTATTATATTTCGAACAAAAATTTAAAATAAATATGCACACATTGCAATAATCGCACAAATATGCAGATAACCAGAAGGAAAGTAAAATTCTAATATTTTCAGCAGAAGTAAATCAGAAAAAAACCAAAAATTTTCACTCATTTGTTGCAAATGTTTAACTAAACCCGCTTTAAAAAAAGAAAAAAGAATCGCTCAATAAAAATGACAATTTTGTAGAAAGTTTGATAGAGGCATTTTTGATTTGTGAATACAATTTTAGGGCACAACTTGATTAAGCCTGTAATGAACCGATTTTAAATTATTATGAATTAGGCTGTAAATGTATAAACAGGTGCGGACGTTTCAGGGAGGTGAATTGACTTTATTACATTTGTTAGCTTTAATTATCGACAAACGTTTTCTGAAATCTTCATCGACGAAGCATTTTTTCATTATTCGATTTTCGTATTCGGCTGACGGAAAATTCATTTGCCTTGAATTTTTGGATTTATAATGTTTTTCTAATGTAGGTTTATCCATTTACTGGTTTCAGTACAGCCGGTTTTGGCAAATATGGCAGTTGCTAAATACCTCTCATCTGAAGTGTTATTTACTTACTTTCTTCCAACATGCTTCGGCAATGGTCCACAAAATCTGCAGGGTGCCAGATGGGGCGTGGTAAATCGCTATATTCTTATCAGCAAGTGCTGTTAGGTAATGCATAATGAAAGCAGAAGAACTTACTGAGATTAGTTATTATAATTTCCAAATAAAATCACTTTTGTTCCGCATTAAAATTATAGGGAAATCATCGATTTCTAACAGATCTTAAGTACCCTAAAATTGAATGAAGGAAATAGAATGAACGATGAAGGAATCTAGGAAAATATGGGAAGACGAATTAGGCAATTAGTATCAAAAAATGATATTCCTTTTCTACACGCTCTAATTTAATGCAATTAACGAAAATGTAAGCCACTGCAGCCTACAAAACAGATTTTACATTTGGAAATCTAATTTCGATAAATCAGTCAATTTGTAGCCAACTGGGTGTGGCACTGCAGTTCATTTTTAAATCTAAAGCTAAATTTAACAAAAGCGTGATGTGTCGCAAATATGAGTCAATTCAATATAAATACTTAAAAGGTGTGAAGTCAAGAATATGTGTTAAACCGGTCACTTGTTTGGGAAGTACCGGAAAAGGTATGGTTAATCAATCGCTTTTATTAGAAACTTAGGATGCTGCAACCTACGAAAGAAATAAATTGAGTGTTGCAAAGTCAGTCAAGACCGTAATATAGTTTTTCATGAAACTACTGATGTCAGCTTTTTGTAAAAACCTGTTTAAAGTTACTGTTTCAATAACTCTAGTCAAGAGAATGATTTTGAATCTGGTCATAACCTATCTGTCATATTGAAGTCATTTAAATTGCTCATTAGTTAGGAAAATTTGTTTAATTTAATTTGTACATAAAAAGAAACTCATATATGACTTCCTTTGTCCCTATTATTTTATTCAAGCTCGTAATTAACCCATTTAAAGCACTTGCTAGAACCACAGTGTTCCAACTACAACATCCTATATAAACGCAAAATGGGCTTCAATACACATACATAATTTACATACTTACATACATACGTATTCCTGTATTTGAATCTGCATTTCCCCACATTGGTTTATTAATGTCGAAAGACAAAACCTAAGCAATCGAACAAGTAAGGGCCAATGTGGCGATGTACAACACCCCCATCATACCAAACCTTGTTATGCCAAAAACTTCGACTGGCTGCAAACTACCAAACCATTCCGCTGCATAATCCTTTACCCAGCACACTTCCAACGCCTGATTAAGTGCAGGCTGGAAATGCGTGCGTTTCGAAGAAGAAACACAGGATACAAGAAGTCAGTTACCAACTTTACTGGGGATGGTAATATGCAAATATATGAGAGAAGTTTGCGCTGTTGTTGTCGTTGCTGCCGAAAAAGGATTCCATAGAACTGGACAAAAGTTCTAATTGTATTGCTGCGCTGCATTGGCAGCGTGTTGACTGCGAACATTTTTAATCACAAACTCTGCCTGTCACCCGCACTTCTGATGCTTGACGACATTAGTGCTGAGATTGGTCTACATTTTAGGTTTGCAATGGTCGGAGGAGTTAGGGCTATCTTTGCATTAAGAAAATGCAGAAACTTCCAAAACAAGACTTTCCCGTAATAATACAAAATGTATGAATATCCTGCGTAAGTCAATGTATTAAATTCAAAATGAGTTGTGAAATTTCTTCGTTGGGAACGAGAAGGATGTGGCATTTGGTTAGCTTGATTCAGTTGTCGAGTTTGTTTGAGTGAAGGAGTCGGGAGGAAGGTAGGCCAGACTTTTGCTAAGGACATGCAGTGAGTTATGGGGAAATGTAAATTTGCAAAATGTATTTTGTGTCGGTAATGCTAAATAAAGAAAACTAAGTGTAGATTTTTAATGATATGCATTAGGAGCTTAATTAATCCAGAGGCGTACATATATTTCTTGAGAATTTATCTTGAGTTGAAATGTGTAATTGGATATTCTTTCTTAGGTATTTAACAACAGAATGGATTATTGCTTACTACCAATTAGAAACCGCAAAGGAAAGATTGAATTACGGAAAATCTAACATTTTGTATGGTAGGTACCAGAATGGATGTGGCATTTTCATTCTTGGTCCCTACTTAGTGAATGCTTATCGTGCAAGAAATTGTACAGAATTTCCTCGCCTGTCTGGCAAGGCTGTCAGCTGTTAAATACCTGTCATCTGAAGTGTTATTTATTTAGTGGAAGGTTTTCCATTTACGAATATGGATCGTTTAACTATAGAAGAATGCAAATAGTTGAAACTTACTACAAAAGTATCAATGAATAATTCGCGTGCCGCTGCAGATTGAGTACTAACTCTACTCTTTCCTTCATCACATCGGGTGAAAGGTCACTGCTAGAATGCTGAGGAGAAAGCTTTTTTCTACAGAATTGGTTATAGGAATTAGATTACTTAAGACATAAATTTCTATAATTTACACATTAACACCTGTATTTTAACTGAGTGTAACATTAGCGTGGGAATTGTGGCAATTTTCCCCTCTTGTATCCACTCCAATAGGACATTGAAAGAATTCCCACCATTTAATGACGCCCCTGTTTAATTTCATGCTTAATTCATTTAAGCTACGATAGTTCATTTATTTATGTATGTGTCTGTATTAGTAATATTAGTTTAGTTGAATATGGAAATGTTGGAAATGCCAATTGTTGTTGTTGTTGCGTTGCTGTGGATGTTGCATGCCACCATAACGAACAAATCTTTTACTTGCTATAAAACTGATACCAACAATAACAATAACAACAGGAGGCAAAAGCAGCAGCAGTTGTAAGGAAGATGAACGACATCATCATCATCAGCGGGCAGGCGGGCATTGGCAACGTCTACTATCGTACGAGTGTGCATACGATGGCCACAAGGAATAATTTGGAAAATGTTAAGCATCCACCGACATTCCCAACCCTTTTTATTCGATATCAGTGAAGCAAGGAGTATTCGAAAGGGGCAGAAGAGCGAGATAGAGAGCATAAAGACTCTCACCGAATCTATGACCAACGCCAAAGTCCGACTATGTCTCTGTCTCCGGTTACGTACGACGTCTCCGTATGAGACGTACGACGTCAACAACGTCAAATGAATCTCATTTGCATTTAAATTAGTAACAAACATTGTTGTGTCGTCGGGGTAGCATAACCTGGGGGGGTGGGGATACATGGTGGCAGGACAGTGGCTTAGGTTTTGGTTCGTCCACTCGGCAAGTTGTAGCCTTTAGGAATACAAGTCCGTCCACAAATTTGCCCGAGTGTAGCCGTGTGTATGTGTTATTGTTGAAAACATTACTAGTGACACATTGTGCGTCATGTGGCTTAAGATTCCGAACAACAACAAAGTAGGAACAATATTAGTTGCAAGTAGCATGCGGCAGTTGTAGCAAGTTGTACTAGAAGAAGCACAAACACACGCAAAAGACATAGTATCTGCTGAAGTTGGGGCAAAAGCAACAAAAGGGTTGGACGAATTGTTACAACAACAAACATTTTTAAGCTCTTTCCGACTACAACAAAAACAAATTAATTTTCCGAATGGGCAACTCAGAGTGCGAAAATTGATTCATTGAATAATTAAACAAACACAAATTCCTTTGCATTGCATGAATGAGATATGGTGAATCGCTCCTCTAAGCTCACTCAATGGGACCTACAACATCAGCAATTGTCTAATTTTACGTAGGTCTCGCTTTGAAAGCCTTACTCACGGTGTACCATCACACATGCGAGCGTTTTGTGTGAATGTGTTTGCGACAGCCAGCGCCCCTTTGGGAAACTCAGACTAATCAAGGAAGTATTAGTCGAAGCACCTTTTAGATAAGAAGCATATCCCCTTGGAAAATTTCCTCAGGGCTTGCTTCCTCTCTCAGCTAAAATATCTTCGAAATTACTGGTATGAAGTGAGCTTCCTAGATAGGAGTGAGGCCTATCTGGACATCTCAACCTAGACGACGAAAAACAGTGTTTTCCAAGTTCCTGTCAGGGGACAATGAAACAACGCAAAATCAGTGAACTTAGAAAGCACTGTTCTTCGTCGATTACGTTGCCAGCACGATGCACGAGGCTCCCACAATTAGTCCTACACCACAATCAGGCAAGAACAAATAGTTCTTGGGGCCCCTGATCTCCCGTGCTGCCAGAAAATTAAACCCCTCTGGTCAGGGTTTCGCAGACAAAAACTGCTCCAGTTTCGCTACATCATACCTCGTATGGAGCTGAACGTCCATCGTATACGCTTGCA
This sequence comes from Philornis downsi, assembly GCA_019455685.1. Taxonomy (NCBI): domain Eukaryota; kingdom Metazoa; phylum Arthropoda; class Insecta; order Diptera; family Muscidae; genus Philornis; species Philornis downsi. The sequence goes on from JAHXMU010000022.1 coordinate 2,188,721, forward strand.
CGAAACACAGACATGCACCTGCAACACGTTGCAGTTACACGCCCTTTTACTATGCAAGCACATACAGGTCAACGGGACCTACAGTTTATCGACGATTTCGAAGGACGCGGTTTGTGTTGCATTTACCAGACTTGTCGATTACTCGACAGGAAAACCTTTGTTTTTGTTAAAAAAGAACATAGGAAACATGGATTTCCGAAAATTGGGCAATTTGTGTGGGAGGTACCAGAAAAAACGGGCCGATGTATAAAATTTACAATCTCCACCTACGATTTGTCAAAATATTAAGCTGCGCAAAGAAATTTTATGAAGATTTTTGGTAGCTATCGCGCCTTTTAACCAGAAGCAGACAAACGATAAGTGTTCATTGGACTTAAAAAGTCATGAAAACAATATGGTCAAAAGATATTTGGGGACTTAGACACACCCTTCCGGGTTTTGCACTCTTCTCGTATTAAATGATCAAATGATTCATTCTTTCGAACAAAAGCTACTGGATAAGGTGATAGTCAGGGAAAATAACGCAAAAAGCCACAAAATTGAAATGTTGCTATACTTGTATATAATTGTGTGATTACGTATGTAATTAACGAATATCGTGCCAAATGTTGGCGGCCAAAGTGACGTTGAATAGTAATGATATAAACGCACTGCATAACTCGACCTCTCTTGTGGACAGACGGACAGATAATGCAACAGAAGGACACATACGAAATGTTTGCTGCCTTCACCGAAATCTGTTGCTATGTTATGTTTGGAAAATTCTCATATACTCGTATGAACCTAACCGTACACACACACGTATAAGCAAGGACACACACTTATGGGCAGAATACGTGAACAAATACTAAAAGAGAACTTAAGAAATTCCTGTTCTTCGATCGACGAATATCCGTGGTTTCCTTTAGTGGCAATAACTGCAATGCAAGTGAAAGGCTTTCCTTTCTTTCGCTGACCATTCAGGATGCAACATAATGTTGCTGTTGCCAGTCTGTTTATACATTTGAAACGTTCCCTGCAGAATACACGAATACATACGAGTATGTTTGTATGGCTATCTGCCGCTGTTTGTTTGCCCCATTGGTGTACTACATGGAGCATGAGATGCTGTTATGTTTAATTTGTCGCAAGGTGGTTTTGCATATTGTACCATAAGAGTTATAAAATCTACTGTAGCGATATGTACGATATCTTGTACACAGCAAAATAAATTGTAATTACGACGGCAATTGTTAAAATGATGCAAGAGATCATGAACACTGCATAGAATTTAGTATAGAGAAGCATTGTGACTGAAGTGCAGACAAGTTACTTAGATCAATATGGACTAGGAATCATAATGCTTCCCCAAAATGTAGCCGTACAATATGAATATAGCTGTCTCTGCTTATTAAATTGATTAAATTCTTATAGAAGTTTATCCGGTGAATTATTGCTAATGTGTTATTGTTCGCCAGGTGACGAAAAGTTGCCAGACGACTACAGTTAATGCCAGATGTAAAAGCTAATGAACAGAATTTTATTGGGAACAAAAAATAGATTTCCTCCTCAGTTACAGCTTAGCATCGCCATTACGTGAATGCTGGCCACCTGTGAAGCAATGATTGCTATTGGTCCGATAAGCAAATCAGACAGCCAAGTTTCATACTTCGCCACGCCAATGTTACCACTAGTAAGCGTGGTCATCTCTTCCCATTCAAATCAATCAATGGATGTTACATGTTCACCAAGTGATGCAAAATTGATAGACGACCGCGGTTAACATCAGGTATGATGAGAAATAAAAAACTTTCAGGGGCAGCATCTCGCACTCTGTGTGGGGGGCGGTTACTGTATGTTCGAAATTAAATCAAACAACAACGATTCGCCCTCTTGTAGCAATATTTTCCTAATATCCCACAACATAGAAGAACACTAAGTGCTTCAGCCTGCTGCATTTCGTCACATTAGGTTCTGAAGGGGTTTAAAAACTCGATCGTCCCTCTGCATTCTTCATTGAATTAATTGTCGCAGATCTTTCGCCCTAAAGCATTATACTCAGCCAACGCAACTGCCCTATTTAACTTTGTTTGGCAAAGTCGGTTCATACAATATTGATAGTTTCAACTAGTGATGACGAGACCACATATTTTAACTCAATTTATACAACGAAGATAGTCTCAGTTACTGATGATGAGTTCATATGTTTTACGGAGGGTTTCTATCTGAAAAAATTCCAGAACAGAATCTTTCGATTGTGCCAGAACCCAGTATTCTACGCCGTATAGCAAAACCAGGAATTAGTATACCAGGTACAGCCCCAGGTACAGCCCCAACTTTGTTAGTTATGAGGAAACCATGCCATTAACTCACTTGCCTTGTCCGTAATGCCAGGTATGGCAAAAAAATAGTCAATATGCAGTGGATCAATTAAAAAGTTTAAGCCATTTATCCAAAAACGTTTGTTAATTATTAAAGAGTACAATTTGTGAATTTTATTTCTTAAAAATTTAAACCATCGTGTTAGCGGCACTCATATAAGCGTACAGTAAAATTTCTTATGATGTCTGCAATTTTCTTTCAAATGCCTCAAAGGATTGCTTGGTGGTTAATTAATTTTACCTCCCAGGAAATCAAATTGCCGTGGAAAATTTTCAAAAACTCATAGCAGAGATGTATTGGACGTGTGTGATGTTGCTGAATCCAACTGGAAGCATTTTCTTTGGTTATAGCCAGGAAAACTTTGCAGTTCAGGCAATAAATAGTTGTCTTACATCTTCACCTAATACTCTGAATTCACTGAAATTGCACGTCTTCTTTCGCCTGCCAAGCAAAATTTAAGGGATGTAATTTCTGGCAATGGCATTGTAGTTCACAAAAGAGTTACTGATTCGTTGCACTACGGTAGCGGCAGTTATTTTTACTTACGTCCCCATTAAAATGAAAATGAGCTTCATCTGAAAAAAAAAAATGGTACTAAACATTAAAAAGCGCTCAATTACCTAGTTTGTGAAGTTCTCTTGGGGCTTTAATTGTTGCGCCAACTGAATCTTGTGGTGGAGCAGTTTTAGATCTTTGTGCAAATTGAGATATAATGATGATCTAAAAGCAGTTATCGTGTCCAATAGTCAGCAGACATCACTCAATCGAAAAAAAAAACTTGGTACTGTAAAGGCCTCCGTAGGAAACGATAGGAGGGCGATCTCAAAACTAACCGACCTAACAAAGAAGGCACAAAAAAGTTGGGAAAATTTTTGTTTTTTTTTTTTTCAACATAAACTCCTTTCAGTTCGATACACTTTCCCATCGATATTCAATATCCTGTTTATATTAAAACCCCTGTTTCGATAAGAACTGTCAAACTCCTTAAAATAGATATCAACCGCAGCCTCCATCTCTTCATTGTTGGCAAATATTTCACCACCAAGTTATTTTTCCAAACTTGAAAATAAAAAATAATCCGAGGGAGCTAAATCTGACGAATAAAGTGCATGAAGAAACATATCGAACTTTAATGCATTAATTCTGGCCATCGCAATAGTGGATGTGTAACTGGAGCATTGTTTTGATAATATTTTTCGACAAATGCGGCCTTTTCCCCATAATTTCATCATCTTAACGCTGTAATAAATTAACATAACATTCGCCGCTGATTAATGGACCTGTCGTCTGAAAATGGAACCGTCTTCGCCTTCCTTGGACACGATTCTCCCTTTTGAGTTCACTACCTTGACTGTTCCTTTGCCTTAGGTCGGAAAAGCTGGACCTATATTTTGTCCATGGTTACAAATCGACTCAAAAAATAGACTTAATTGCGGTGAAATATCGCCAAACACTACACTGACACGTCTTCCCGTCTCAGGTTTTTTTTTCTATTGAAAGCAAGCGCGACCATATTGCGCACACCGTTTTCATCTTCAAATCTTCGGTCAATATACGACGTTATGCACTTTTGAAATGCCTATCATTCAGCTGGCTCTCGCACCTTCAACCGACGATCATCCAACACCATTTTGAGAAGTCTCTTAACAGTGATTGGAGCGGATATCTCAACTAGTTGATCACTTCGCAGCTTGCACGGCCTCGTCTAAACTCTGCTAACCAATATTTTACAGTCGTATTCGAAGGACCAGACTAACCAAGAGTAAAATCTAGATTGGCTTTAACTTTGTTTTGACTGAGGCCTTTGAAATGGAAATATTGAATTACATAATGGTGACCAATTTTCTCCATATTCACAAATTCTCCGAGATCGCTTACTTTTGATGGCTCAAATAAAATTACTATACAATGTGGCGCCTTGAAACTTCAAAAATATGTATTTTATGAGATTGCCACTTTTCACGAAAATAATTTTTGTCAAACTACTGGCACCATCTAGTCGGCTAGTTTTGCGACCGCCCTCACACATACCTCCATTCCTCCGGGAAAAATAAAACTCTCCAAAGGATTTTAATCAATGGATTGACGGAAATTATTGAACCCAATTTTTTTTTTCAGGATAACTGTAGAACAGTTCGCTTTTGTACCCATTCACTTTTGCTGGTGTAATGAGTCGGCCTATTGTTCTCGTATCGATATTATTTTTCTTCTTCTCAAATATCTATAAATTTTATAATATAAAACTTCAAATATCTTATGTATTAGTTAGTAAATGAAAATGTATGGCTGGACATACTCCACCATGTATGTATATAACAAATGGAAGACCGAAATAAGTTTACAAACAAATGTACTTGTCTACATATGCAAATTATAATTAAATAGTGTACTAAGGAGCACTCCTACTGCATGAAATTGCTCAAGTGACTTGGCAACCACCAGGTATAAATAAGTACATATATTATATGCATGTGTATACTTGAGAATATGTATAAGGCTCAGTGTATTTATTTACATACACCACAGTTGCATCTGTAGTCATCATGTATGTGAGAGCATACATACCTATACATACACAAATACATGCAGCTGTGTATAATCATGGACATCTAAGATGCTTATAGGCCACAATTAAGAAATTGCATGTGTCCAAGATATTGGAAAATTGCATTTGATAAGTGCACAAGGTTTCGTTTATGGCTAGTTTATACATACATACTCGTATGTACTTGAACAAACAAAGATATATGTATATGAGTACGAGTGTACATATGTATGTGTTCAAGTGTGTGTAATCACATATCTGCCTACTTGCCCATAATAATTGCTATGTTGAGCATACAAAAGTATATATAAAATAAATAATTTACATTAGTATTAGTATTGCAATAAGAATAAGGACATGACAGGACATATTCTCATCACATGCGTGCGCTTGTTAATGCATTTGCAATGAACGTAATGTATCTCCATATGCTGCTGGTTGAGAGATTGCTGTGCACCAAAAGGTCATTGAATTTTTGCAATTTGGCATAACATCCACTTGATGGAGGCTGCGTAAATTGATAAGAATTTCGTAGCAACTATTTCTAAAGATGCTTGCTGCACAAATTTTGTACAACAAAAAACCTTGAGAAAGTTATAGCTTAGCATGAAGCAAGTTGCATGATTGCAATATGATATGTATTTCCATACATGTACATAATGCAATAGGCAAATGCATCAGATGGTCAGCAGACAGGAATAATATTGAGTGCAAATAATGCCCCGAAAGTGTGGTAAGGAGAAAAGAGTAAGATTATATAACAAGTATATAAGTATACATAATAATGCACATACGAAATAAAACATTGTGTCCACATATACCTGTTCTTGCCTTCTGCCCTATGGCTTAATTCTATTTGGACATTATTAAGCTTCCTCTACCAAAGTTTTTAGCAGACGCCAGGATTTCAAAATATCAACAAATTTAACAAATATTTAAAACAGCAAATACTTGGGCAAGCGAATAATTAAAATTTCGAACAGAAACTTGCTTAATGTCCACATTTTTTAAATGTTCTACTATTTGCCTAGTCAAAAATTACCGATTTTTCAATTCTATTGGATTATAATAAACAAATCTCCTTCATCCCTTGAATTAGATGTGATAGAGATTCCCAAACTCTGTGAGCTTAGATGCTTTGTACTTTTAAACTCCCTCCAGTTGATCTACAGTTTAACGAAGAACCCAAATGATATAGCATGAGAAGCATTTACCGGACTTGTCAATTGTTTTCGAACTGTCCGTCCGACACATCGAAGTGGCCAATGTTCAAATAATGATAGCTGCCTGCCAGCAGAATTGAACCTGCGATCATGCGAATGAAAGTCGCTTGTATTGCGCCAGGTTGGTCACATTGTGTTAGAAAAAAATGGTAAAATTTAACAAAATCGAGTGTATAACACGTCCTCTTTCTGGTAACTCCCAAATATGACCTATATATTCCATGATGTATACTTCTCATTTAATTGCCCTAAGTTCAGTATAGTATAAGCTCTTTTATATTACTCGGCACGTCGACACGACAGTCTTTCAAAGAAAAATTTGATGTTGTACTATCGTGTCATGGCCCGTCCAAACCCATACTGCCGAAGCAAAGTGTGATCGACGAATATTTTCGACCGATAGTGCTGCCCACTAACCGAAATGTGTATTCAACCTTAACGTGACAACCATAACGTAACAAAAAAGACACAAAAAATTGGGAAAAATTTACTTTATTCTTTAATATAGTCTCCTCTTAGCTCAATACACTATTTCCAGCGATATTCAATAGCTTTTATACTCTGTTTATAGTAAGAACTCTCAAACTCTTCAAAATAGTTAACTGCAGACTCCACCGCTTCATTGTTTGCAAATCTTTTAACATCGAGCCATTTTTTCACGATTAGAAATAGAAAATAGTCCCTACGAGTTAAATGTGATGAATAAGGTGTGTGATGAAGCAATTCGAATTTTAATTCATTAATTTTGGCCATCACAATAGTGGATGTGTGTACTGGAGCATTGTCTTGATGAAACAACACTTTCTTTCTCCCCAAATGCGGCCTTTTTTTCATACTATTATTACGTAAACAATAGTTGTTCCTTTCTGAAGGTAATCAATAAAAATAATTCCATGCGCATCTCAAGAAACAGAAGCCATAACCTCGCCATAACCTTGCAGATGGAACCGTCTTCACCTTCTTTGAACACGATTCTCCCATTCCTGTCCACTGCTTTGACTACTCCTCCTTTGTCACCAACACTTTGAATCGACACTTTCTCTTTCACCAGACGCGCAATTTTTCCATAATTTCAGCACCTAAACACTGCAATAGGTGAG
>JAHXMU010000022.1:2195959-2254715 GCA_019455685.1 Philornis downsi
CTGCTTTGGCTATTCTTTTGTATCAGGAAAGCCTGGATGGAAAAATTCGACTTTATTGCGTTGAAACATCGTCAAACACTCTACTGAAACATTTTCACAACGCTGTTTTTATATTATTGAGAGCAATTGCGGCACCCATTTTGCACACAGCTTTCTCATCTTCAAATCTTCGGTCAATATACGATGTATAGCACTTTATGAAATGCCTATCATTTCAGCTAGCTCACGCACCTTCAGCCGGCGATCATCCAACAGTGTCTGACGTGGACACCTAAATTAGTCGACCCCCACTATGTTCGTCTTGGCAGCTCGTACGGCCTCGTTAAAACTCTGCTAACCAATATTTTACAGGCCAGACTCTCCAGAATAGAATCTAGATCGGTTTTAATATTGGTTGAATTTCACAACGGTCACAATTTTTTTAAAAAATTTTTTTCTTAACCGTATCTGGCATGGACACTTCAATTGATCGACCACTAATTTGTTACCCTTGGCAGCTCGTACGGCCTCGTTTGGACTCTGCTATCCAATATTTTACAGGCCATTCCTTTGTAAACGAAGGAGCAGTCTCTCCAGAGTAGAATCTAGCTCGGCTTAAATATTGGTCGGAATAATTGAATCACACAACAGTGGCCAATTTTTGCCATGTTTACAAATTCACTGAGATTTTTTATTTTCGTTGACTTAAATAAAAATTTAAAAACAACGTGCAAATGTTAAATAATATTGCCACTTTTCAGTAAAATAGTTTTTTTTTTTTAAGTACTTGCACCATCTATGCGCCATGTCGGCTAGTTTTGGAACTAGTGGCTTGTGCTTTCAAAAAAAGAAATGTATTCCAGATCTAGTATTGAGCATATTTTACTTGAAACGGGTAAGGCAATCATAAATTAACTTAATTTTGCTTGAGTTGAGTAAAGTGAGTACTTTAAAATATGCACTCGTATACCCATGATTCGTCACCAGTTATGACCCTTTCAAGCAAATCTACATCATCGTTGACGTCATTCAGCAATGCTCATGCGATGTTGTTTTTGGTCAAAATTGAGCAATTTTGGAACGAACTTCGCTGCCACACGCTTCATGCCCAAAAATTCTAAAAAGATTGCATGGCAAAATAAAAACGATATGCCGACATCCTCAGCAACTTCCCTAATTGGGATACGACGATTCTCCGTAACAATTTTCTTCACTTTCTCAACATTTTCATCGGTTGTTGATGTGATGGGGCGTCCAGAGCGAGCGCCGTCATTCACATCTTCTTGACCTTTGGTGAAAATCTTGTACTACAGGGTTTCCCATATTCGACGGACCCATCTGGCAACGCCATAACTTTTGACAGAGATGTCAGATCGCTTAATGACATACCGCGTTTGAAGCGTCAGTCCAAGCAGATTTTTACCATGGAACAATACACGCCACGCGAGCGCTCTGAAATAGTTGAAATTTACATTCAACAGAAGAAGTCAATTGTGAAAACTCAACGTGCTTTTAAAATATTGAAAAATGTGAGAAGTGCGCCTTCTAAGAACACCATTAAGCGTTTATACGAAAAATTTTCGACTGGTGAGGCTCTTTCTAATCCGAAGAGGCCAAATAAAAGTCGACCAAGGCTATCGGCCGAGAATATCGCTGCCGTACGAGCCAGTATTGAGAGGTCCCCAAGAACATCCCAAAAACGCCGTTTTCAGCAGTTGGGCATGGTTCGGTCCACTTTACAACGGATTATTCGCGTTGATTTGCATTTGTTCCCGTACAAAATTCAATTGACGCAAAGATTGTTGCCTGCGGACAAGCCTCATCGATTGGAATGGGCCCAACGAGTCATCGAAATGGCCGATGATGACGAGCAATTTTCGAACAAAATTATCATCAATTTTCTGAAGAATTTGTTTCCGGGCCGTTTGATTGGCGACCGCGTTCGCCCGATTTGACGCCCGCTGACTTCTTCTTGTGGGGACATTTGAAGTCAAAGGTTTACGTTAACAAGCCAAGGACCGTAGAAGAACTCAAGGACAACATTCGTGAAGAAATAGCCGCTATTCCGGCCGAAATGTTGGCGAAAACGATGGAAAATGCTGCAAAAAGGGCACAATACGCCATCAACGCCAGAGGCGGCCATTTGAGAGATATCATATTCAAAATTGATGTAAACAAATCTACTTGGAACAAATTAAATGAATAAGATTGCCAACCGCCAAATTTTTATTTTTTTCTTTGATTTTTTTTTTTAAAAAAACATGGGTCCGTCGAATATGGGCAACCCTGTATTGAGTAAGGGGAGTACCGGCGTCATATGGAAATCAATTTTACTCAATTTAAGTTTGCTTCGACTCAAAATTAGTTCACTTTTTTTAGGTGTGACCAACTTCATTATTCACATATTTTACAGTTGTTTCCAACATACGAATACATTTATCCTGGATCCATATCCAAAATTTTCTGTTTACCGAAACTAATAATCACAGCACATTCCCATACTAAGTGACAAGTACTGGTTTGCCCTTTCCAAATCATAACTGCACTTCCTAAATCCATAAATGCACAGCATTGAGTACGAAGTAGCGAGCTGCTTCCTTCTTTATTTTTTTCAAGGGAAATATAAGCTGGTATGGAAAAGCTTCAAAATTAAACGCACTACTTGAATACTGTAATTCCTGCAGTGACTCGTATGACTTTGCAACTTCATTAAACACAAAATGACTTTCACTCTCGCATATAATTTTTTGCCTGATTAATATTTAATGGACATTAAATTTAACAACAAATACATAATTATGGATAAATTAATTATTATCACAACAACTGTATTTATTGTATTGATATATAATTATAATTTCATATAACAGCAATTTTTGGCAGGAAAATATTTTTAATTTCCTGACAAAAATGACTTTTTAATGAAGTCAAGTGAATGAGTGGCACACACACTTGCAACTCTCACCAGCGGGCGGATGACGACGGACGTTGATGGGTTTTGTGATGAGACTCTTGGGTTTTGTGCTCGCATTACCAACAGCAAATTATAAATGAGTTGCTGAAAAGTGCGTAAATTATATGCGTTGTATGAAATATTAAGGGTGACTTAATGTAACGGAAATAAATTAATTGTACACTAAATGTTACGGAGCTCCGTTGTGTGCAGCAAGAAGAATATGTCAATACAATTTTAATCCACATAAGATGTGAGAAATATAATAAAATTTGCTTTACACAACCTTAGGCAATTGGCAAACTATTGCAAATTTTTATTAATCTCTATCAATTTGTTATTAATGATAACATAGTTATACAAATTACCAGCAACGCCTTTTTTAAGCATTTTAAAACTAAGCAATTCATTTTAGCTATGATTCCATATCAAGACAATCGCCCTCAATACATTGGCTCATATTTTGGATGTAAAAGAAATATAACTGCTTGAGTGCTGTAGATCACTACACTCAACTGCAAAATTTTTAGGCATTTATGTAATTGTTTTACGCATTAACTATGGAATGCTGGACAGCTTTTAAGTCGAATATGAGAAAGAGAAAAGAAAGAGTCAACCAAAAACAGAAATTTCAGTGAGGTAAACTGACTCATATATCTGTGGTCACTACCCGTAACAGCCTAACTCGAGTTAGGACACAATTGAGTTATTAACACCATCGTATTCAGCGTATCTAAATTTATTTGCTCAAAATTTTTCATGTTTGTATCTCTTCTAGGAAGGCAATTAATCCTAAAAAACCTAATAGCTTAAGTTATTTTTCTAAATGACTGTTTTGGCATAACTGCCTAAGTCAATATAGGATTACGACAAATATAAACATTATTTCTTCATCATTGCCTAAATCAACTTAAACAATTTTATTTTCCTAACTTGAGTTAAGCTCTTATTCCGAATTACAATTTCGTTTTTTTATTAACATAAATTGAGTTAAGGTCTTTCTCCAAACTTAAAGTTTTTTGATTAATCTGGAATAATAGCCTAACTCAACTTGAACTTTTTGACTTTCTTTCGTTCAACAATTCATAAGAGCCTAAGTGTCTTTTTCGATAATATCTTTTGACTGCGAGAATAAACAACTATTTTTTGCTAACAACTAAGTAAAAAAATTCGTTTCCTTGGAATCTGTACCAAAGTTTTCCAAAAAAAACACCTTCTCCTGATTTTCAGTGAAGATTCAAAACTTTAAACTCCTGTACTGAAAATATTGAAAAACAGACTTCGGCTGTTATGGGTTGTGACCACAGATATATCTTCATTCAGCAATAGTACATGTTGCAAATAGTATATGTTGTGCGCAGTGCCAGAAGGGGCGTGGTCAACTGCTAGATTCCTATCAACAAATGCTGTGAACTAATATACAATACTGCAATTAGTTCAATTGAATGAAAGTTATGAATCTAGGAATATATGGATTAAATTAGGTAATTTGCATGGGAGGTAGTAGAAACGGCTTGGTTATCTGGTCGAATACTATTGACTAAAATTTAAGTTACTGCAGCGTACGCATTCTTACAGTCGAAAAATTACAACATCGTAACATCGGCGAATTTGTAAGGAATGTACTCGATTCGATTCAATATTGAAAATAAATTTACTGAACGCGTAAAATATACCAAATACTGCTCAATTCAATGCCATAGCTAAGAACAGAGCTCCTCTCCAGTAAGGACGGCGAAGGAAATCTGGTCACAGATACGCAGAATGTGCTGCAACTATGGAGAGTGCATTTTTAAAAGCTCATAGTCCCGGAAGCCAGCACGAGTGAGGAAATCACCTGAATTATCGACGATGGCATAAATTGCCCAGCTCCGAGCCAAACAAAGATCAGAACAGCAGTATTGCGGCTTAAGAACAACAAAACTGCAGGCGCCGACGGCCTGCCAGCAGGGCTGTTTAAAACTGGTGGCGATGCGTTGATAAACAGCCTGCATCAGCTCCTAAACGCGATTTGTTTAAAAAAAGGCTATTCAAGTGTTTGCAAAAACTATCAGTCTTTTACCCATTACTTATAAGGTCCTGTCAAGTGTGATATGTGAAAGACTAAAGCCGATTCTAACTGACCAGATATTCATACTACGGCAAATTCTGGATAAGACCCAAGAGAAACAGATCGACACGTAGCATTTTTTCGTCGATTATAAAGCTGCCTTCGATAGCCCGATACGGCAAAAACTGTATGGGGCCATTTCCGAGTTTGGAATTTCTACGAAACTTATACTTCTTTGTAGGATGACGCTGACTGACACGAAGTCTTCAGTGAAGATAGGCAAAGATCAGCCAGACGTTTTATATCAAAAAAAGATTTAGGCAGGGCGATAATCTATCGTACGACGTCTTCAACATACTGTTGGAGATAATTATCTTCTTTAATAAAAGCCACATGTTACTCGCATATGCAGCCACATATTACTGCATACTGCAGCCTTCTCAAGCATCGAGAAGGAAACAGCAAAAATGGGTTTGGCAGTAAACGATGACAAAACAAAATTATTAGTTTCAACGAACAAAAAATGTCTACTCGTTTGGAACGCTGTGTGATCGTTGACAACTATAATCTTGAAGTGGTGAATGAATTCATCTACCTCGCTTCCGCTGTAAACAAAACGAACGACTAACTAACATAGAGCTATCAATATTTCGTTTTCTAGTGAAGTTAAATAAAACACGCATAAATCTGTGATTTCGATGAAACTTTCATTTCATTACAACGCTTGGACCTTGCCATTATGTACGAAATACTCGTACAATGTCTTTTAAGTGATCGCCACTGGATTGGTTGCAGCAGTGGATCCTTTTGAGGTAGTTTTCGATAAAATACGGCCCAATGACACCTTCAGACCATAATGCGCATCAAACAGCCACTTTTTTCCTGATCCAATGGCTTTTTCACAATAACTTCTGGACTCTCTGAGCCCTATATATGAATATTATGTTTGTTGACTTAAGCACAGAGTAAGAAATGAGGGGAAAATTTTGTTCAATTGAAATCCCGCATTTGAATCATTTGTAGTTAGTTTTAACTATTTTTATGTGCTCTTCGGTTGTTAAACGATCCATTTTGGTGAACGGCAAACCTTTCACTAAATAAATAACACTTCAGATGATGGGTATTTAACAGCTGGCAGCCTTGCCAGACCAATGATTTTCAAACTACTAAATGGATAACGCTGTATATAAGGCCATTGATAAGTGGCGAGAGCATTCGCCTAGGGTAAGCGGTAATAGTTGATATGAGATGCATATTAATGATGCCAAAAAAACAAACTTTACTCAATTTATGCAAATAATTTTAACACTAATTAAAATAGGTAAATAATTTTGAAACCTTTTCGTATCGGGAAATATAAATTTCTCTGGTATGTTCTAGACAATTCTAACAATTTAATTACAAAAATATTCTTTTCAAAGTTGTTCTTAAAAACGAAAAAAACTAAATGTTTTTTATATGCTGTGAAAATTAATGAGCTCTGTGTAAATATTTATAAATCGGATTATTTATTCCTTGCATTTCTTACTGAAATATTTATCTTGAATTTATTTCATCTCTCTGTAAAATATTTTGGCAGTCGAAAGTAGCTGAATTTCGACATCTGCCAACTTTCAACTTCTCTGTACGATAATTTTGCGTATTCATACATTTTTCATTAAATTGATGACACTTATGTTAATTTGGTACACTTCTCTTTACTCTTTTGCATTTGTTATTTTCATCTACATTAAATACTGTTTTTTATCATATTTTGCTCTTTTTATAATGCTGAAGCTGGAATTGAATCGCGGTTTATGCGAAGACAATCTAAAGCTGCCTGCCAAATTTGTATAATTTAATATTAAATGTTTTTCTTTGACTTTACTTATACGACACTTTTGCTCCCGTTTCGTTAATAGCTTTAAGAGATTTATTCAACTATAAATTATTCTACACATTTTAACCATTTTTATTGAAGGTGGAAATAATTAATGCGTGTCTGTTAAAGAAAAAAGTAACGTCATTTGTTCCACTAAAAACACTGATGTTTATTCAACAACATTCGTATTTTTTGAACTAAAAATGAATAAAATTTCTAAACGAAATAAATTTAAGAACCTTCGTATTTGTAACCAACACAGTTAGCTGTGTCATTTGATTTCGTATAAGTCAAATGTTGTTCATTTCTGGACCAGCTGTGCCCTAAAGATTCAGGAAAATAAGTTTTCAATAAATCATCAGAGGAAATCGGATATACAATCTTAATATTGGATACCTATTAATTGGACCTATAAGACAGCTACAACGCAAATTGAACTCAGTTCAGTTGACTTTGAAAATACCCATCCAATGTTTCCTTAGTAAAATTTAATAGGTTTGCCTTGTAGCGTTTGTAGTGATTGGACTTGCCATTATGTACGAAATGCAATGTGATTTAAATGACCGCCTCTAGATTTCAAATACTCCAACGTTTGGGAATTATCCGCATAAGCACTGTCTTTGACGTAACCTCACAGAAAATGTCTAAAGGTTCAAATCGTATAATCTTGGTGGCCAATTAACGTCGCCAAAAAGTAAAATTACTCTTCCTGAAAACTTCTCATGCAATAAGAAGACAGAAGACACAGTCCTGTTGAAACCACATATCATTAAGTTCATAATCTTCAATTAAAGGCAAAAAAAAAAAATCGGTTATCATACAGCCATAGCTTTCTTAATTGTCGGTGACGATTGCTTCAGTGACATTTTGGAAAAAATATGGCCCAATGACACCTCCAGACTATAATACGCACCAAACAGTCACTTTTTCCGGATGCAATGGCTTTTCTACAATCACTTCTGGGTTCTTCGAGCCGAATGTGCGAAAATTTTGCACATTGCCGTAACTGCCAAGTGAGGAACAAGCTTCATCGCTGAAAAAAATTTTATTAAAAAAATCGGCTGTCTATTTTTCGGTTTCAAAAGTAAAGATAAATAAAGCTATGATTGGACTTGACATTATGTATGAAATACAATGCAAATGACCGCCTCTGAATTGGTTGCAGCAGTGGATCCTTTTGAGGTAGACTTCGACCACTTTTTTGCACATTTTGGGCGGTACCTCGACGATAACTTAACAAATTTTGGTTTTTAAATGCTCCAACGTTTGGGAAGTATCCGCGTAAGCACTGTCCTTGACGTAACCTCACAAAAAAATTTCTAACGGCCTCAAATCGTCATTCCTGCAAACTTCTCACGCAATAAGAAGACAGAAGATACAGTCCTGTTGAAACCACATATCATTAAGTTCATAATCTTCAATTAAAGGCAAAAAAAATCGATTATCATACAGCCATAGCTTTCTGAATTGACGGTAACGGTTCAGTGTCATTTTCGAAAAAAATACGGCCCAGTGACACATCCAAACCATAATACGTACCAAACAGTCACATTTTCCGAATGCAATAGCTTGTCCACAATCACTTCTTGGTTCTTCGAGCCGAATGTGCGAAAATTTTGAATATTGATGTAACTGCCGAGTGAGGAATGAGGAATGAATGCGTTCCTGAGAACTAAATAGTGCACCAAAACCTATTCGGACCACTTGGTTCAGGTTGTATTCAAAAAAGAGAGTTAAAGCACAAAAACTTCGCTGCTGAAACTCAACAAAATTAGACCATTTCTGGAGCAAATGATGACTGGTGAAGGGAAATGAGTCACTAAGTCACTGCTGAAACCCAACAAAATTAGACCATTTCTGGAGCAAATGATGACTGGTGAAGGGAAATGAGTCACTAATGACAACGTCCTGCGAAAACGGCCATAGTCGAATAGCAGTGAGCCGACGCAAATATGTTATCGGAATCATTAACAAAAATTTTAATTCGTGTCTGTACCGTCAACAAATAAACTATCAAGCAATTATTCAGAAACGGCTAGTTTTTGGCCAACAGGGAAAAAATTTCGTTCCATTACGGCAACATCAGGCCACTTACATTGATCCGGAGGCTTGTTATGTATTCATATTAGTGTCCGAACTTGGCACCAAATGATTATCGCCAGTTTCTGTGTATAAAGAATAGTTTTCTATTGAAAAATTAACATCAAGAGAAGCTTATGTAAGTCGACTGTATAAGTTTTTTGCCAATGTGGACGATGGTCCCTGTGAGAAATGTCTTAGGCGATTGCCTTCGGAATGGAAACAAGTTATCCAATAAAACTCTTATTATAACGTATTTCAGAGTGATCGTTCGCTTAATTACGGTGGCTGGAAACTTTGCAAGTAGAGAAATTAGCTTACCTACAAACGATGTATCAGTCGAACATATTTAAGTTTTTGTAAATTTTGGGGAATATTTATGCCAAGAAAAAAATGAAATGGTATTTATGTTAAGTTATATTCCTACTAAAAGCAACATTATTGTATACTCTAAGCATATTTATTATATTTAAAATATTATAATATTGTTTGTATTGTGAATTCTCTTAAACCCCAACAAATACCTTGTGTTGTGGGAGACTTCAATCGGGGAAATATTGAATGGTATCTAAATATTTCAGACCAATCTTTAATTCCATTTAATGTCCACAACGACATAGAAGCTCTGGGATGTGATAGCATACTCATCAAGTAAGTGATATTCCAAATGATATTCAAAGAATATTGAATTTAATTTTTATAAATAATGATTTCAAATATGAAATGTAATTCCCCACTTACTTGTGAATCAATACATCATAAAACTATTACAATGGATTTTTCATTCTATAGTTCTGAGAATACTATTTATAATTTTGTTATTCAATTTGTTTTTTGACTCCATTGATTGAAGAAAGATTTTTAGAGCTGATGATGACTTGGTTAACAAATAGTAAATTAATAACTTTTTTAACAAATCGTAAATTATGCTATTTATATGTTTGTTCCCTTGAAAAAAAAAACAGTGCATATTTGAACTAAATCAAATCTTTCTAACTATGCCATATAAAGCTTTCAATGTCATACAAAAAATATTGAATTTCGTTTCACTACGCCTTGTATTTCGAAACGTTTCCAAATTAAAAATCTAACTTAACAAATATCGGCAAAGACATTTGACTGAAATTTCTGTGCTGGTTTGTTGCATTTGTTGAATCAAATTTATTATATGTATAATGCAACAAATATCGAAATTCCCAAACCAAACTATTGTCAGAACATTAATTCCATTTCGAGACAATGGGAAATGTGGTCAATATTTACTTCGAACAACCCTGTATTAGCCTAATCTAACAAATTTTCTATTCGCCCATTTGGTTTGAGTTCAATACTATGAAACGGAGTGCCGACGGAAAATTTATACAAATGGAAATCAGTGTGAAGAGCTGGGATCCTCTTTTATTTAAAGGCAATACAGCCGAAATCTATATAATAGCAAATAATTGTATAAATTGATTCGTGAGACACAGAAAGTTCAGCAGCTATCTTTCTTAGACTTAAATGATGATTTTTAGTCACCATTTCCTCTACTTTATCTGTGTTAGCTTCATATAAGTACGTTAATGCCAAATCAAAAACAAATCTCTACAGTTTTTGAATACACTGTATCACACCACTCATGTGCACGATTCACCATAAATTTTCTGTAACGTTTTCAAAGATTCGAAACACTAAATACCATTTGTAATGAACAAATTTCAACAAACAATTCTTTGTTCAATTCTTTTTATCTATTCTATCTATATATATAAAAATCGATTGCTGTGCGTTAGCCTCGCTAAAGCTCGAGAACGGTTGGACCGATTTGGCTCATTTTGGTCTTAAATTATTGGTAGAGTATTCCGGAAGGTTTAAAAGGTTTTATTTGAAGTGATAGATGGCGTTGGAGATGAGATTTTTGCAATTAATTTTTTTTACCACATTAACATTTTGAAGGCAAAGCAACGTTTGCCGGGTCAGCTAGTTTAATATAAAAATCACAAAACATACTTGAGGTGATGTGCCAAAATCGAGCACAGTAAACAAAGTAAGTGTCAATTCGTGCTTGAGCTTTACGTCAGTACAGAGAACTGTTGTGCCAAATTAACAAACATTTTTAAATGATCAAAAAATACCGGAATTTTTTGCTGTCGATTCATAACTATTGCATTATACCTATAGTAACAATATTTTAAGCTATGCATATGCAAAAACTTGTTGGCCTTAAATTCCATTTTCATTTCACTCATGTCATGTTCTCTTTTCGGCAAAGATATTTATTTAAAATTGCCCAGCGATAGTCATAATTTTGCACTTTTTAAACTTCATCCATGTGGACATTAAAATGATTCTGCCTTTTTTTATTTCAACTTGATAGACTTTGGAGTCTGCGTGCTGTTATGTTATTAGCAAACAATGTTGAGTTCTGACTGAAACTCCTGAAAGAAGTCATAGAGGAAGAAAAAAAACCAGAGCTAGCGCATATAAATATTTAGTGGCCTGAAGCTCTCAAGCGTTGCAGTGTTAAATGTAAACATAAACATTAACACAAATATGAGAATTATAACTTCACATATAAGAAAACTTCTTTTCGAACTTCCATGATGCAGCCAACATGCAGCACCACCTATCGACAATAATGAGCTGGACACATAATCTTATAACACGCTCATGGCTGATTATGGGTGCTCACATTGCCGGTTTGGCTTTTGGCAGAGCTAGGGCGACTCTATTTCTTAATTTCGGCACACGTAAGCGAAAATGCTTTCATTTCTTTTGTGACCAGAGATAATTTAGAAACAATGTTGCTCATTTCGTTTCTCATTTGTCTGTAATAATGTTTATGTATGTAATGAGCTCTTTCGGGGAGTTAAGAACACAAAAGCATAAAATTTAATAACATTTTTTTTTAATTTCAATTGACTTTTTTTGCATAAAAAAGCTTGCATGTTGCCGGTTTTTATCTGTATTTTATCTACTAATTAATGAAGGCCATGAAAGGCCTGGTCTTGTTTAGGACGAGGTTCTATACAATAAGAAATGAGTGAAAGCGAAACTTTACACAAATTAAAAATTACAATAAGAACGTGAGCTATTTAGGGGAAAACGAAATGTGAAGAATGTAGCTTAAAACCATATTGACGTTGCATAGAAGGAAATTTGTGTGAAGATGATATAAATACAAATTATGAAACTGTTCATATCGCCATATAAAATAGTAATCTTTATTTAAAATGGTCGATTGCATTTTACAACCGTAATGGAAGCGCTAACTGAAAAGTCGAATATGATTTTTTTAAAATAAATTATTAATTACAGTTTAATAAGAAAGCTATATTTTTTTATAATATTGCCCCAGCGCCAGATCAGCCAGATAGGCAACCAGAACCATTCATGTAATACCACCATAGCAAATAAAGGGTGTCCCAACAAGCACGAAAGACTTAATTTTTAAATAAAACACAGATATTTAAAACAAAAAATCGTGAAAGTGGACAGAATGTGGCTTTGCTGGCACACACACGATATTTTAATGAAATTTTCAATGACCGTTTTGCATAAATTCTGCGGTATTTCATTAATGCAGCGTCCAATTTCCTCTTTTAAGACTTGAGTCGTCGTCGGCTTATTCGCGTAAACCATCGACTTCAAAAAACCCCAAAGAAAAGAGTCAAATGGTGTTAAATCGCACGATATAGGTAGCTAATTCTGGTCTCCAAGACGCGGAATAACACGACCGGGAAAAGACTGATGCAGCAATTGAATTGTTTCTTTGGCTGTATGCCATGTGGCGCCGTCTTGTTGAAACCACATGTCCTCCACATTCATTTCTTCAATTCTAGGCACGAAAAAACTGGTTATCACTTCACGATACCGAACACCATTGACTGTTTGCGCTTGACATGCCTCATTTTCATAAAAAAAACGCCCAATGATCCCTCCAGCCCAAAATCCACACCACACAGTGACGCGTTGAGGATGCATTTGCTTCTCGTGAATCACTCGGCGATTTTCCTCACCCCAAATGCGACAATTCTGTCTATTGACGAAGCCTTCAAGATGGAGATCATTTCACGATACCGAACACCATTGACTGTTTGCACTTGACATGCCTCATTTTCATAAAAAAAAGGCCCAATGATTCCTCCAGCCCAAAATCCACACCACACAGTGACGCGTTGAGGATGCATTTGCTTACCCCAAATGCGACAATTCTGTCTATTAACGAAGCCTTCAAGATGGAAATGATCCTCGTCATTGAAGATGATTTTATCGGCAAAATCAGCATTTTCATGTTGTCTCTCCAATACCCAATTAACGAACTCCTTTCGCTGTCCATGGTCAGTTCCTGAGTCAATTGAACTTTGTATGCATGAAGATGCAAATCTTTCGTCAAAATTCGAAAAACACCAATTTGCTGAGCTCGGTGTCGAATTGAGGTGGATGGAGTTTGAGCGACATCATCACGTACAGCTGCGACATTTTCGGTCGATCGACCTGGTCGAAGGCGCATTGTTGTCTTTACATCACTAGCAGACCCAGTTTTGGCAAATTTATCCATTAATCTCTTTACAGTTGACTCTTTCCGAGTATTATTGTGACCCCGAATTGATCATAATTTGCGAACTGTAGTCGCAAAACTTTCACCATTTTGGTAAAACAATTTCACAATGAGAATGCGTTGTACATTCGTGTAGCGCTTCATTTTTACTAACCTCGTACTTTCTACTAGCAAGCAATAACAATTGTTCAAATGTCAAACAATGACACTTCGAATGGCGCCAAATTTAAATCTTGCGTTCTTGTTGGGACACCCTTTATTAACACTAAAATATTTAGTTACATGAGAGATAAAAACAACTATGTTAGAAGCATAACCAAATATTCTATCAAATATTTTTTTAATTGGACTTTAAAAGCTAATAAAACTGAAGTTTCTTTCGAGTACTCGTATACTGGCAACTGATTATACTTAAACGGTCCAGCAAATGTAACACGTTGCTTGGTCAACTCTAACCGACAAAACACGACATTTAAATCCATTAAGATTTGATCAGTGAATAAATTTTTTGTTTAAGTCTATTTTTTTCATCTCTTTACAGAATTAACTAAACAGTACTTGGGAAATTTATGATGGAAAGACTCAGCACAGAACAAAGAACCAAAGTTGTTCAATTTTACATTGAAAGCCAGCGTTCGAGTATTCAGATGATATCGAAATTTCTTTCATGTTCGAAATGCTCTTAGCGCTCCAACAATTGACCGATTTGTTCAGCGTTTTGACAACAAGGGACTGTCTGTGATCTTCCGCGTGCTGGAAGACCTCGTGCAGTTCGAAACGAAGTGACCATTGCTCGAGTGCAAGCAAGTATTGAGGAAAACCCCGAAACTTCTACTAGGCGATGTTCTCAGCAGTTAGAGATGTCTAGCCGGTCTATGCAAAGAATTTTACATATGTTACATCTTTTCCCATATAAGATAACATTCAATATAGTCGCCGTTTTCAAGAATTGTGCCTAGAAAACAACGAGTTTATTTAAAAATTCATAATGAGCGGTGAGGCTCATTTTCACCTAAATGGTCACGCGAATAAACTAAATTGCAGAATATGGGCCACCGAAAATCCAAGAATAATTATTGAATATCAAATGCAACCACTTAGATCCACAGTATGATGTTAATAACTTCAGAGAGGATCATTGGATCATATTTTTTCGAAAACGACGAAGGAAGATGATTGAAAATTTTTTAAGGCTAGAGGTGCAAAACAATCCAGATTTGTGGTTCCAACAAGATGGAGCCACACCTCATACAGTTCGTCCAACTATGGCTATCCAGCGCGAAATTTTTGGCAGTCGAATAATGTCACGTTTTTCTGATTTTAAGTGGCCACCACGCTCACCTGATTTAACGGCTATCGATTTTTTTTCTTTGGGGCAACCTAAAGGGTAAGCTATATGCCAATAAGCCAAAAACCATCCAATAACTTAAGGCCAATATCCGAGATGAAGTGGGGGCGCTGGGACCTGAAATTCTAAGAAAAGTTGTGGGAAATGCTTTGGAAAGAGCACGTCGGGTAGAAGCCAATAATGGGCACCATCTGAAAGATATTATCTTTAAAACATAAAGTGAACATATTTCCGAACTATATTCTAAATTTTAATAAATGCTAACGTTAAATAAAAGCAGTTAGCAAAAGTTATACATTGAATAAATCTTAACTCTTACTTATGCGGTACTCTTTATAATCCCTTAACAGGTAAAACATTTGTGACGTAATCTTTATATAAAGAAAATGTACTGAATCTCATAGGTAGATTAAAATCAGATATTAAAGATTTATTCTGTGCTGATTGTAGAGCTTTTAGACAGATGGTTGACTTGCATGCATTGACGAAAGGAAAATACGGCAAATATGAGTGTATCAAAGACTGATTAGCTTCATCTTTACATTTAATTTGTTCTTAAATTTGTACAAATTTCCAGATCCTGATGATATTTTGGACTTTAAGCCCATGATGTGTTTATACCGCAACAAATTATAGTTGAGACACATTGCTAAATAACTTACGCTTTCTGATTCTTTTGTCATGTTAACTTTAACATATCCGATCATATTTATATTATTAATAGAAAGTTTTGGTCTAAATCTCACGACTTAGTTTTGCTTGCATTCAAAACTAGTTTATTCACCTTTAAAATCGCAAGATAATTATAATTATAAAGTAAGCATATGACATGAGAAAATCAGAAAATTACAAGTTTTATTATCACCAGCATTGCCACCGTCAATTATATAGAAATCGGAACAACTTATGATTTTACTTCATAATATGTTCGATTATATATTTGTAGTATTCAGTCATTATGTTACAATTTCATCACACCAGTTTACAAGTACAGGGTTGCCCATATTCGACGGACCCATCTGGTAACGCCATAACTTTTGACAGAGATGTCAGATCGCTTAATGACATACCGCGTTTGAAGCGTCAGTCCAAGCAGATTTCTACCATGGAACAATACACGCCACGCGAGCGCTCTGAAATAGTTGAAATTTACATTCAACAGAAGATGTCAATTGTGAAAACTCAACTTGCTTTTAAAATATTAAAAAATGTGAGAAGTGCGCCTTCTAAGAACACCATTAAGCGTTTATACGAAAAATTTTCGACTGGTGAGGCTCTTTCTAATCTGAAGAGGCCAAATAAAAGTCGACCAAGGCGATCGGCCGAGAATATCGCTGCCCAAGAACATCCCAAAAACGCCGTTCTCAGCAGTTGGGCATGGCTCGGTCCACTTTACAACGGATTATTCGCGTTGATTTGCATTTGTTCCCGTACAAAATTCAATTGACGCAAAGATTGTTGCCTGCGGACAAGCCTCGTCGATTGGAATGGGCCCAACGAGTCATCGAAATGGCCGATGACGACGAGCAATTTTGGAACAAAATTATCATGTCCGATGAAGCCCATTTCACATTGAATGGGACCGTAAATAAGCAAAATTGCCGTATTTACGCCACTGAAAATCCTCAGGAGATTCAAGAATTGCCTCTTCATGACGAAAAAGTCACAGTTTGGTGCGGCGTTAGTGCGAAAACGGTCATTGGGCCGTTTTTCTTCCAAAAAGAAAATGGCCATGCTGTTACCATGAACCAGGAGCGTTATCGGGACATGGTGACCAATTTTGTGATGCCAATTATTCGTCGAAAGCGTATGAGGCAGTTCTGGTTTCAACAAGACGGCGCTCCACCGCACACAAGTCGCATAACAATCGATTTTCTGAAGAATTTGTTTCCGGGCCGTTTGATGTCGAAAAGTGGTGATTTGGACTGGCCACCGCGTTCGCCCGATTTGACGCTCGCTGACTTCTTCTTGTGGGGACATTTGAAGTCAATGGTTTACGTTAACAAGCCAAGGACCGTAGAAGAGCTCAAGGACAACATTCGTGAAGAAATAGCCGCTATTCCGGCCGAAATGTTGGCGAAAACGATGGAAAATGCTGCAAAAAGGGCACAATACGCCATCAACGCCAGAGGCGGCCATTTGAGAGATATCATATTCAAAAATTGATGTAAACAAATCTACTTGGAACAAATTAAATGAATAAGATTGCCAACCGCCAAATTTTTATTTTTTTCTTTGATTTTTTTTTAAAAAACATGGGTCCGTCGAATATGGGCAACCCTGTATGTTGAAATGTAAGTTATTCGGGGTTCAGTGTCGGAAACCAACACTAAAAATACACTATAATCTACTGGAAAAAATAGTTCCACGGCCAAAAGTAAGCATAATAACAAACTTTATAAATTTTTAAATTAGTGAAATGAAATGGTACTAAATTTTAGAAATTTGCAAATATATTATCAAACTTATTATGATATAAAAGCATAAAATGAAAGTAAGGCATAACCGCTAGTTGTTGGGAGAATAGTAAACGTTTTAATATTTTTTTTTTCTGCAGCAGAAACTATAAATTATTTAAAATGTATATAAAATTGCTCTTTTTTAATTATTAATTAATTATGTGAATTTTTATTAAAAGAACCAAATTGTATTGAAAAATGATCTAAAAAGTTTTCACTGTTTTAGATGAACTGGTGCAAAGACAGCGAAAAGGTGTCAAAAACAACAACATCCCTCCCATGACAAGCCCATATTAAAGTCATCGGTCAAAATCTAATTTTTCATCATTTCTAGGTCGCGGTCAGCGGATTTTTTTAGATGCCCTGGATGCTCTCTTTTACTGCCTGTGTTGAAAACCAATACAGTTGGCAAAGCCGCCAAATACTACCACGAGAAAACAATATCTTACGCATATTTTCGTCAAAAGAACATTATAATATCTAGTCTAATTTATAAACAATTACATGTATTTGGCAACTCTGTTTTAATATCACACCTACAATCACCATTAAATGTAGTTTCGTATTTTCTTATAATCTTGCCACAATAAATTTTTATTGTGACTGGGGAAGACAGTATCCCAAAAAAAAAAAACCAATAATACAAACTCTTTCTTACACTGACCTCCAATGCAATCAATGGAACATTCCTAAAGAAGTTGATAGCAAGAAAAAACGTTCAAGTGCTCCAATCAAACCATACACTCGCAGACAAGTTGCAATGTTGCGACTTCGAATTGTTTGTCACTTCAAACCGCAACTAAGAAAGAGTAGAAAATTAAATAAACACAAATTTCGTCAATCCCTTGAGAAATAACAAAGACTGTTTATGCTTCTTCCGGCAGAGCAACGCAAATACAAAATTAAAACAAAGAGAAAAACCATGGAAATTATAAACTAAATGAGGAATTCTCCTTCATCGAAAACTTAACGAAGACTTTAAAAACTCTTAAGCATGCTAAGAGCAAACTTAAGAGAACTTAATTAAGGTGTAATATGAGAAAACTGGTTTCCTCAAGTACAAGCTGCCTGCTTGTTGATGAGACATGCGTCGTGTGCGTCTTATAGCACAATCTTCAGGGAATGTGTCTAGTAGGAGGAGGAGTGGGTTAGGTCAGTAATTAAAATCCAACATCCAACAGAACGGCAGAGTTATCTGCTGTCGAGTGTCTTCAGGTAGGCATGAAGGTACTTGCAACATTGTTGTGGTTTTGGTGGTTGCTGCTGCATAAGAATTCTTTGGAGGTGAGTTAGAGCTTCTTCCAACAAGCACCAGCCGCAGGGGGAGGAATTGGAAATGGTGTCTTAGTTGAAGCAATGAAAATTATTTTATATTTATTATGCATAGAAAATAAGGAAAGATAATTAAATTCTGCTGTTGCACATTTTTTTAAAATATTAAAAATGGCACTCAGTTCTGCAGAATACGCCAATCGGTTGCGAGAAAGTCCAAAAATCTAAATCATTCCGAACGATGTTTGTAAAAGTCTGTTGTAATTAGAGTGAAGTTATTATGAGAACAAATCTGTAAACCTCCATGTCAGATCGCCACAGAAATAGCATTCGATATCTGATATTTTGATAAAGCTTGGTCGTTCGTTATATCAGGTATCCCATGGAATTTTGACATGATGTAAGGCATAGTTCAAGCTTTCACAAAAATCCTCTAAAATGAAACCAAACAAACGGGAAGACGAAATATGTTCCGTCATTTTAAACCAACTCCATCACCAAGGACTGCGGTCCACCGTTGACCAACTCACCGAGGGGAATGAAAAACTATAATATCAAAAACGGCTTCTTCAATATTTATAGAATAGTAACTTGCTTTGTTTTTACAGCGAAAAATCGTATTTTTTGTCACGAGGCTAGTCGACCTGATATATAGATGGTGCCAATAGTTTGAAAAAAGTGGCAACCTTTTAAAATGTATGTTTTAAGTTTCAAGACGCCACATTGTTTAGCATTTTTAGCCATTTGAGCCATCAAAATGGAAAAAATTCGTCTTCGTTATGTAATTCAATATTTCCATATAAAAGGTGTCAATTCAAGAGAGAGTTTAGACAAAGCCGTACGAGCTAACAAGACAGACACCGTAGTGGTTGAACAATTAAGGTGTCCACGATAAATACGGTTAAGAAAGTTCACAAAATAGAATTGGATGATTGTCGGCTGAAATGATATGATGATGAAATGATAGGCATTTCAAAAAGATTTGAAGGTGAGAAAACAGAGCGCAAGATGGATGCCGCGCTTGCTTCCAATAGAGCGTCGTGAAGATGTTTCAGTAGAGTGTTTTGTGATGTTTCACAGCAATAAAGCCACATTTTTGCGTCGATTTATAACCACATATGAGACATGGGAGCGCCACTCCACACCTAAGACTAAGGAACAGTCAAAACAGTGGATTGGAATAAGATAATCGTGTCCACAGAAGGCGAAGACGGTTTCATCTGCAGGCAATTTCATGGCATCTGTTTTTTGGGATGCGCATGGGATTACATTTATTAATTATCTTCAGAATGGAAAACCCACCAACGGCGGATTCTAAGCTAATTTATTGCCGCATTCTGGTACTTCATCACTATGGGAAAAAATTCTCTTCATCAAAGCAATGCTTCAATTCACACATCCTCTATTGCGATGGCCATATTGAATGATTTAAAGTTTAAATTGCTTAATCACGCACCTTATTCGCCAAATTTAGCTCCCTCAGACTATTTTCTATTTTCGAACTTGAAATAGTGGCCCGGTGCTAAAAGATTTGCTAACAATGAAGAGTTGGAGTCTGCCGTCAATGGCTATTTTAAGGAGTTTGACAGTTCTTACTACAACCAGGGTATAAAAGCTATTGAATATTGCTGTGGAAAAATGAAGAAAATTGTTCCCAAGTCTTTTGTGTCTTTTATGTTAGATCAGCTAGTTTTGGGCCCGCCCTCGTATTATTCTATAACCACGTTTGGAATTGTGATATTATTATAAAAACATATGTAAATTTGTGCATGCGATTGCAAGCGTTGGGAATAATTCAAAAGCAAGGAACTTGATTTCCTTATGATTTGAAGCCAAGGAGCGTTGAGAGTCGATTTTTCGCCTGTCACCAAAAACCAGGCGTCTTCTTCATCGTATTGTAACGGGTGATGAAAATTGGATTAACTACAGCAGTCTAAAGAAACGAAAGTCATGGAGTTCATGCTTCTACGTGGTCGCCTCGGCGGAATATTCACGCTGCGAAAGTTATGCTCAGTATTTGATGGGACCAGGTCGATGTTATTTATTACGAGCTGTTCAAACCAAGCGAAACCATGACGGGAAATCGGTATTGACTTTAATTAATGCAATTGAGTTAAGCTCTACACGAGAAATGCCAAATGAAAACTGTCGGCTTCACGTGGCCAAGCGCGTTAAAACCTACCTAGAAACACTGAAATGAAGTCTTACCCCATCTGCCATACTCTCCAGATATTGAGTCGTCCGATTATCACTTGTTTCATTCGATGGCACATGGTCAGGCTGACCAGCAGTTCCACTCATATGACGACATCAAGGAATGGCTTGATTCGTGGGTAACGTCAATGGATGAACATTCATTCGAGCTCTGCCAGAAACATGACAAAAAGTAGTAGCTAGCTATTGGCAATACTTTCAATGAATCGTTTAAAGTTTCATTTTTATAAAAAAAAAAAAAAGCTTAGTCGCGCACCTAATATTAAACCCAAATTAAGGGCAATGTAAGGAAGATAGACGGTGGAAAGTTATTGAAGGTACTGTGAGGCACATCCTTCTGTAATGATGCTTTGGTAGATTGCCCACCACAATTAAGGATGGTGTGAAGCTCTAACTTGATTTTTCAGCTCGATCGAACTTATACCGACTGTCCAACTTTGTTTCTAAGCACTTCTTTGTTTAATGTTTAAGCTGTCGCTATGACTACACTCCAAAGAAAAATATTTGACTCTTCAAATTCAATCAATAACAAACAATTTTGTGATAACATCATCTCCATTGTCCTTAATATCTGGGTTGTTTTTTTTTTTTGTTTGTTTTCACTAGTGATTCGTTTGTTTGTCATCCGTCATTATAACGACAAATGTCATGATGTCGGGTATTAATGAAGTCATTTGTCCATAGTTTGTCAATGTCATAAACCCTATGTTTTGTCTAAAGTTATTTCCGTTTCCGCTTCGAAGTATCTGCACGACAAACATTAACATTTTCAAGGTCCACCACTCGTCATCGACATGGGGACTGCCACTGCTACAGCTCTCTACAGTGATGATTAGACTAGCGAATAAAGTGAAAGAAAAGGAATGCGAACACAACAGTTCAGTGAATGTCAACTATTAGACCATTTTTTTTCTGTTTCGGTTATTTTACACAGAAACTATGAAAAATCAAAGAGGAATGTTTATCGAAAGCAAAACGTAAAAAGGATTCCTCCTTTCAGCAGACAAGCAGTAGAGTTCAAGGTGAAGTAGGAAAGGAAAATACACCCGTCAATTCTCAATTGTTCTTGGATTGCATTAAAATAAGCCATTTGATTCGATTTAAGTCAGAGACCTTTATGCGTTAATTTTCTTCTATTAGCTTTTGATTTGAAAAATTTGTTTAAAAACACGCTGTGAAGGGAAAATGTTTTCGTGTGTAAGGAAATTAATGCCAACAGTTTCATTGCCTACCTGTCTGCTGTTACACGAAAAAATATCATTCTGTTTTTATACAGTTTATCTCATTATTATTTCTATTATTATAGGGGAAAAATCGCACACTAAACCATTACGTTGTGCCAAAATTCTCCTGGTATCAAATAGCTAAATACGATGGTTGTTCAACAACATTTTTTTTTAGTTTTTGGCCGGAAATTTTTTCACAAGAAAAACCTTATCGGATAGTACTTTACCGTGCTACACAATCAAATAGTTAGTCCACATAATTTATGGACCCTTATGACGGATTTGTTCCCTCAAACGCAACATAATGCCCAGGAAATATTTGGTATTTATCTTTATAAATCTTCTGGAAAGAACCCCGATTGCTCAGCGTCGCGTGATTGAAAGAAAATATTCAACAGTATCTTGACTTTTTCCTGCTCAATTGGAATGTGCCACTTTGAAGCTTATTGGCTGGTTTGATTATTAAATTCGAAAATCCAGATTTCATCGCCAGCTATATTCCGCTTTACGAATGTGGGATTGGAATTCGTTAACTGGTCTTCAGCGGATCTTTTGAAACTGGTGGAACGGTAGGGCATTTAATAGCCAAATAGCAGTGTTAAATGGTATGAGTTGACTGGTGAAACACAAGAAATTCTGCGGAAATCTCTCACAAATTTAAGAAGCACTAATTTCTTCACTTTGTGTGTGAAGGATGTCAACTTCAATTGAAGACGTTGATAGGCAACCAGACCGAGGTAAATTTCATAGTTTTGTAAGTTGTAAAATTCCCATAACATATTTGAGATGGCCAGGCAACATTAAGTACTGTAAACAAACTTAACGGCAGGCTGCGTTCAAAGGTTGGATCAAGTCAGTGTGGCAGTCTGAATTGACAGACTTACTTAGAGCGTATAATCCATTGCGATACCACGGAAACTAGAGATGTGGATGTCCCTAGTTTCCCCCGTTGAACCATCCTGAACGCCTCAAGAAGCTCTTAAGACGGACAATATCTATATCGTCCAGATCTCCTAGGTCCCTAAAGAAATAAAAGCCCAGTGTTGATCCCTGCCTGTTCGGCAGGACGGGGCAATTGCAGAGAAGTTGTTCTATAGACTCCTGCTTCTCTTCATCCCCACTGCTCCTGCAGAAGTCACTAGTCGCAATCTTCAATCTCACTGCATGTTTTCCAATGAAACAGTGTCCCGTCATGACGGATACAAGCAACGCGACGTAAGGTCTTTGTAGTGACAGCAGTGTGTGTAAACGCTTCAGATCTAGGCGAGGCTACATCTGTCTGGATTGATTACAGCCTCGTATACCTATAGATATATGCTCTATCTCGCAGTAGGAGTTTGCAAGTGGCTAAAGGCATGCCCACGAATTCCAACTCGGCTGGACTCCGTGTGGATGTTCCTAGCATTTCCAGCTCGATTGCTCTGCAGTTCTCTAGTATTTCCTTGTGGCCCGGCACTCACATAAGGTCATTGTGGAAGCGTTGAACAATCTCGTTAAGAGATCTGCGGCATTTCAGGGCTTATGTTGAATTCAGGAAAACAGAATACAGGGATTTAATGGCAGCTTGACTGTCAGAGAATAAGTTAATCCCCAATTTGGTGAGGACGTCATACCTCAGCCATTCTGCCACTTCCTTAATGACCAAAATGTCGGCCTGATAAACACTACAGTGATCAGATAGTCTTTTTGCTGTACTTAGTCCTAGATCTTTGGAGTAGAGCTGCGCTCAAAACTCTACGTCAGTATGGAGGATCGCTGCGACAACTTGGCAACAAAATGGATTTTGAAAATCTCTTCAAACGTCCTTTTTATATGATAAATTTCCAGTAATTTTTGGGGGTGGAATATATAATAATAATTTATTAACAACCAAAATACAGCATATAAGGAAGGCGTTCATTGCAATGTAAGCAGTTGCTTTGTCGACTTCTTACAAACGAATGCACACGAACAATTTCAATTCAATTTTTTTTTTAATTCGTGGAAGAAGGACAAACCAAAAAGAGTAATTCCACGATAATGACAAATTGCGAGTCATTAGAACTAAACAAATGAGAAACTAACAATTTTGTTGCTAAGATTTCAAACGTTTTTTCGAAATTATCGATACCATTGTAAACGCATCTTCACGAGTATATTTGTTATATGTTACACTATAGTTAATACTTTAGCCATGTTTGAGCTGTTATCCTACAATCCTCGCAATTTTGAGGAGAATAGAATGCTATATTTTAATAATGAATTTCTAACCGATACAACTTTATTGAATCACAATGTAGCAGCACATCATTTGCAACAATATCTTCAATGGTATCACTGGAAGCAGTAGCAGAACTATCGTCATTCGTATACATTATAGCCATTACCAAAGTACTAAACCACCAAAATATCTATTCCACATTGATGTTCAACAAGCATGAATCATTTGCATCTGCTCTACACCTCCCCCGTCAACAAATGCCCCATATCAGCACACAAGAATGGATACCTTCGATGTCTATAAAATTGTAGAGCTATAACAAAATTTTAACCTCATTGACCAAACGCATACGTTAAACATCGAATGTGAATTAGTGAGGAAATATGTCTGTCCAACAAAATAACTACAGCACCATCAACTCACAATGAATCGGGGCAAGTCGATATCATTGTCTATCTGTGGATTCTTAGAGGTAGCAAGTAAGGAGTACAACATTGAATTTTATGTTGCCACTTAGTAGGAAAAGAATTTCAAAGTAATGTGGCAATATGCTGATGATGACGATGACAGCAGTGATATCTACGTTACATGTGTGTAAGTGCCACACCCGCTTATAACTGTTGTTACTGTAATGATTAACGGAATCGAAAATTACTCAAAAAATAGTTAAATCATAACAAGCATGCATAATTTCTAAACATAATTTAATTTATAGATGCAAATGGCCAAACCCCAAATGCAACTCTGAAAATAGTGGAAAAGCTTTTATATGTGTAGAATCAATAAGAGGTAAATATGAAAAAGATGGTTTATTGAGCAAAATTAGAATGAAATGGAACCATGAAAGAAATGCGAGCACATCTATTTTTGAAAACAAGAAAAAAAACATATATTAAGATATACTAAAAATAAATCCATTATTTTTACAATAGATTGTCCTCATAATTGTGTTTCGCATAGTATAAACGATCGCCGAGCTTCATAGGGCATTAGAAAAATACAATTTTGTGCTCAAAAAACTACTTATACAGTTTTGTGGGCGCTTGAACCAATACAGTTTGCACGCCCGTCAAAAATGTACAATAGCAAAGACAAAATATACCATATTTTAGAGTTTATCTTCGATAAAGGCAACACAGCCAACACACAGGATATAAAAAGAATCCAGTTACGTGCAATTTTGGTTTCGTCGAATCCGTTCCGCTAATTTTGGATGTCAAAGATGTACCACGCTCAGGAAGACCAATTGTCCAAAATGTTCGATAGAATTATGGAAATAGTCAAATCAAACCATCATTTAAGCACTGTTTCGATTGCCTAGAAGATAAATATTGCACAAAAAGCGTATTGATCCACTTGAATAAGACCGGATATAAAAAGAAACTCGATGTATGGCTGCCACACGAGTTAGCGCAAAAAACCTCATGGACCGAATTTCCATCTGCGAATCGTTACTGAATGGGAACAAAAGCGATCCATTTCAAGAAACGAATGGTGAATGGTGATGAAAAGTTTGTCACTTATGGTCGAGGTTGAATCGCCGTGAGTCGGTGTAAACGGTGTATTGACGGTCAGGAAGGTTTTGCTGTGTGTTTGGTGGGATTGTCAGAAAATCGCCCACTATGAACTGCTCTCCTACTGCCAAACACTTAATTCGTACCCGTACTGTCAACAATTGGGCCGCTTGAGCGTAGCAATCGCCCAGAAGTATTCAGATTTTAGCAAAAGAAAAAGAATTGTGTTCCATCAGGATGACGCTAGAACACACACGTCGATAGAATTCGGCGGAAGTTCTGGTAGTTGGTTTTGGGAACCTTGTAGTTTGGACCTAGCACAACCTAATTGTTACCTGTTCCTGTCTATGGCGAATGATTTTGCCTCAATAGAAGCTTGTGGAAATCGATTTATTCCAATAGAGATGATAGTTCCTGTAAGAGAGACGTAATAACTGCAAGTTATCGGACAGAACGGTGCATATTAAACCTGAATCAGTTAATGCTTACTATACGAACTAAATAAATCCTACAATATGATGCAGATACACTTCAACTTATATATAACCCGAATTTTATATACGATGATAGTAAAGCTGGATTTAAAATTGTCAATGGCCTGATTGGATTATTTATTGAACCTCATATTGCATCGAAGATGGAGTGGACACAAAATACAGGATGTCGGTCGGGAAGGTACACTACTTTGTTTTGCCGCCATTTTGGTAAACATTAGTCTTGACAGTTCATATTTGGCAATCGTGAATCAGAAACGTGACAAATTTATTATGAAAAATATTCCATAAACCATTAATCGTTATTAATCGTTAAAATATTATGTGAAAATCAATCATCAATTACTGTGA
Organism: Philornis downsi; assembly: GCA_019455685.1. Lineage (NCBI taxonomy): Eukaryota > Metazoa > Arthropoda > Insecta > Diptera > Muscidae > Philornis > Philornis downsi. The sequence goes on from JAHXMU010000022.1 coordinate 2,222,500, forward strand.
CGATGAGAAAGTTACAAGACGCACTATTTATCGTGTAGTGAATAATTTCGAAGAAAGAGAGTCTGTAGCTGAAAGGGCCAAGCATGGACCACTACGTACTACCTGTTCGGCTGAAAACATTACTGCTGCTCAATAAAGTGTTCAAAACAATCCATCAACCTTAATTCGACGCCGTGCTCAGGAGCTTGGTCTTCAAAGAACAACTTTGCACTTGTTTCCATTTAAGATTCAGTTGACACAAGAGCTTTTTCCACAAGACCACTTACGTCGCCGTACATATGCCAATAAGATGCCACAGCTCACCCATGACAACCCCGATTTTCAGGAAAAAAATCGTAACGACGAGTATTGATTTTCATTTGAATGGATATGTGAAAAAACAGAATAGTCGATTCTGGAAACCCCTCAAATTATTCATCTGTCACCTTGCATCCATTAAAAGTGACAGTCTGGTGTGCAATTTGGTCAGAAGGAATCATTGGATCTTACTTCTTTGAAACTGAAAACGACGGACCAGTAACTGTCAATGGGGAGCGCTGTCGTGATATGATTGAAAACTTTTTAATGCCACAACTACATGCTTTGGGCTTGATTAACATGTGGTATCAACAAGACGGTGTCACATCGCATACAGCCAGGATTACAAACGAATTACTGCGAGACCTCTTTCATCAACAAGTTATTTCCAGAAATGGTGATGTTGATTGGCCCCCATGGTCGCCTGATTTGACAGCTCTGGATTTCTTTTTGTGAGGATATCTGAAACAATCCGAAACGCTTGAGCAACTCAAACAAAATATTCGTGGTGAAATGCGTGAAAATGTAATGAAAAATGTGCTCAAAAGGGCTAGTGAGGCTGACAGAGGTGGATATTTATCCGGTATTGTATTCCATACATAATTGCCAAGATTAAATAAAACATTTATCAATATAAAATCCATTCTCTTTCCCTTAATCAAAAATTATAAACAAACAAATTAGTATATCTTCTTGACTGTACCCTGTGATTACACGGCGACAAAAAGAGATATTTTTTTTATCACAGAATCAAAAGCTCTTCAGACTTCTGTGCACCTCCTTCACTTCGTCACACCAAACTTTGGCAGTGTTTCGAAATCTCGGCTCTTTCGAAGGGGCCCCTCTTTTCTTAGCCACCCATCAGGTTCAACTATCAAAGACTTTTAGTGGCATTTTTCCACTTTTTAAAACTATAACCGCTCACGACTAGAACAAGAACACAAATAAGTGATAGTAAATAGTTTAGAGATGAGGTGGGAGGAAGTCTTGATAGTGTTTGAAGGAACTCGACATCATGAGAAATGATATACGGTGAACTACCCAATTAACCGCACGAACTTTCCGAACAACCCAATACAGAGTGTATCAGCTTGGATCCTTTGCAGTTCATTGTCTGTCTATTCATCAAATCCATCAAAATCTGGAAGTAGATTTTGTGATAAAACAGCCCTTAAAATTGCTGTTTCAAAAATCATTTTAGTGGAATTATTTATGTTGGGGAAATGCTTTTTAATTGCATTTTTTTCTGACGACATGTTCTGGAGAAATATTTTCTGCAACAGAAAGCGATCCTTTCGCATAAAGAAAAATCGCAACTAAAGATTTGAATTTTCATCACGCCTGCATCACTCATTAATATATATATATAAATATAGAAAATGCATCATCCCTGATGATTACACAATTTTTCACTACTTCCCCATCATAAATTTTTTCTCTTTTGGATTTAAACAGCTATGTCAGGGTGTGATATTTCTGCCGCATCGAATGATATACATCTTCATTCCTTCAGGTGGGGCTACAAAATTGATTTCAAGATTTATGATAATATTTAACATACCACCCTCGCATCCTACACTGATGCTGGGTTATCATGACCAACTGATAAGTATTGATATACTTCTATACTTACATTAACACGCGACATGCACATGGACTTGCGGAGTCGGATTAACCAAGAATCCAACTATCTCAATGGCAAAGGCGAAAATTGAAATTGAATGTTAAGTAGCGAGCATTTCAAGACAGCTGCAATTTGCACAAACGGACAGAAAACAGACAGAAATAAAGACGGACAAATGGACACACAAAAGGCGAACTAAAGAGTGGACAGACGGCTTTGTAGTGTTTTCCCTGTGTGTTTCCGATACACATTTATTCTTGCATCCTTCGGTGTTGCCCTAGCGTCAACACCATAAAGACTATTTAGTTTACATCGATCCAATACAAAATTCACGAAAGCGATTTCAGTGCGGCCATCGCTGGTGGTGTTCCCCATTGACGACTCTGGAATCTTGAATTTATTACTTGTTTCGATAGAAATTCATGTTCTCTTGTTATTGTTTTTGCATTTCTGCATGCGAAAGTTTCCACCCAAGAAGAATTTCAGATAAGTTGAAAAAGGTGTTAAACATTTGCAACTAAGCAGCTAAATTTTATGTTGCTTGAATACGAGTATACTAAAAAGTCATTTTGCTGATATGTTGATGAAAATAATTCTTTTTTTTTTGTGAAACATTACAAATGTTATAACAAGAAAAACACAAGGAGGCCTTGTTAATAACAGAAATTTATATGGTTAAAATTTCGTCGGTAATAGAGAATCTAATTGCCAAACTCCTTTTTATTAATCATGACTGCCCAAAGGAAGAAATTGTGACATCCCTTGTTTAGTGTCGTAGCAATAGTAAACAAAATTGGCATTTTGTGTTGACTAGACCAAGTTGCCACTACGACATAACAAAAGTGCTGGCAATCAGATAATTACTGTAAGTAATCAGGTCCACCCATCTTTAGGCATCTGCATAATAATGTTCTATGTGGACCACATCGGTAATGAAATGCTATCGGCAAGTCCCCACCAGGATTTTTGTTACAGAGAAAGATGTTCCAGGTGTTATCAACTTCATGCTGCTGTAGTAATCAAGCGGCTAATAGCAGCGCGCTCATTTTCTGACAAGCGTTAGTCTGTTGTTTGAAAGCCTACGGCAACATGTTTTTCGTGGAAGTTAATTAGAATTTAAAAAAAAGCAGTCGAATTGGAATTCAACCGGAACAATGTAATTGTTTTGTATTTGACTGGATAATCGCAAGCAACCATTGTTAATGAGCCTCGAAATTTAGGTGTGAACAAAATATTTATTCATCGGACCATTACACGCTACAGTGGCATAAGTAGCATCAAATCCAAATACAGCAACACCGCTACAAACGATTCGAAAAATGCAGATGTAAATTCTACGTAACCCCCAGTAATGCAAAAACTAATTGGCGAATAATTTCAATGTGTTAGCTCGGAAAGTATATTAAAAATTAACCAGGATTGCAGGATTTAACAGCAGCACAAAAGGCAGCGAAAAAAAGCGTTCAATTCAATTTTTCACTTGTTTGTAATTATGGAAATTCAAATTCTTTAAGTGGTTCCTCAGACTACGAAATAGGTGATAGTGGGACGGGGCGAGGTCTGGGGAATACAATGGGTGAGGTAGAACTTCCCACCCAAGCTCTGGCAGTTTCCGACGGGTCCGCAAGGCAGTGTGAGTCCTCGGTGAGAGAGTGAGATATCCACACATCGAGGTTGCTCACAAACTAGACCTCTTTTATGACCCCGTCAACGATTGAGACTAATTTTTTGATTATTTTAGCTATTTCCCTAATTGTTGCACGGGGATAAAATTAAACCTCTCACCTCCTCGGGAACAATTTCCCATTTACGGATTTTGGTAAAACATTCTCCCTTCTATGTTGAGCGATATATCTAGCTTTTCATTCCATTTATAAAAACTGTAAATAATTAAATGTCAAATGCAACATATACATTTCCTATCATCATAAAAATGTGTTAATGTCCGCCCATATTATTTTGGACTGTAATGGTAGTGGCTGTAGAAAATTCGATCTTACGGAATATTATAAACTTTTCCAGTTCTGTACCTGTCTACTGTCCATCTATGCTCAGATTTAGTGAAAAAAAAAACAATCTTTAAGGCTGCTTGAGGAAATGCTTTTCAACGGAACGTTATTCTCGCCACATTATCTGAAGAAACATTTTCTGGAGCAAAAATCAATTCTTTTGAATAATGGAAAATTGCCACTTCCCTATTACAAAGTGTGATTTACGAGTATTTTCCTGGGTGCTAAAACTAGCATCTAAACCCCATTTAATTGATTTCAAAATCAGCACTATTCAATTGTTCTACATTGAGCAAGACAAGGTTGCATAACGTGTTTCAGTAGAAATGTCAGTGTTCGCCCTAATGAATAAAAAATTTTGGTTTTTTTTTTTTTATTTTATTAGTGTATTTAAATCAATAGCTTTTACCATTCGATGATCTTTTTCTAACAATTTTGTTTAATCGAAAAGTTTTATATACCGGAAGAATATTACAACACTTCTAGAGCTTCTGCAGGAACAAGTGTTGACAATTTCAATCTCTTTCATTCTAATTCCAATTAAGTTAAGTCCCAAAAAAGTCATTCAACTTTACAACAACTTCTTTAACCACTTCCATTTTTATTGAATTCTGCATCGACATAGAGGGCAATAACAACAACTATTTACAACTAAACTCACCTATATCCTGAAACAGCTCCGGCAAACGACGTTAGCAACTAACGTCAAATGATCCAAAGCAGTGCTGAGAAACGTAGTGGATATATGGCAGACAAATCGAAAAGACAAACAATTCAAATGTTTTTCTTTTGAATTCTATCGTTTTTTCCTGGCTGCAAGGAGTCGTCATAAGTGGGGAGGACGAATATGAGAACTAGACGTAAAAAAGTAAACGAAAATAGAATGTCACTAAAGCTTCCGGTTATGAAATCTCTCATGGTTTTGGTTTTTGGTGCTGGAATCAAAGGAGATGCAATTCTGATTCAATATACGTACAAGTAAACGATTTATCTAAAGGATTAGGGAAATCCTATACATAGAGCTGGGGTAGCTCTACTCTGTACTAAGTGAGTAAGGATGTGAACATTTTGTATTGTATATATATGAAAAGGAATGATGTGTCAATAAAGTTTGTTGCTAATTTCTTGTCGTCTCTGTCAAGCCAACCGTGCTTAAGCGAATGGCATATAAAGTCTTGCCATCAGTTAGTAACATAAATAAAAATTTAAAAAACTTAATTCAATTGTAATTTTAATTATAAATTTAATTGCAAACAAATTAATTGTAAATTTTTTTACCCCTAACAAAATACAGACCCATTAAAAAATGTGGGCAGATAGTGTTGTAAACTAGATGATGCTAATGTCATTCACGAATGTTTACAACTATTTTACCAGGGTGAAGCACGAATCGTGCTACTGCCAACTGTCAATGGAGACCATTATTTAAAGATGTTGAAGGAATTATTTTACTCAGAACTGCGACGAAAACGTATCCGTTTCAAAAGCATTTACTTTCAGCAAGATGAAGCAACTGCACACATAGCCAGTTCGGATATGGCGGAGCTCCAACAAAAATTCCCAAAAGAATTAATATCCAGAAATTCCACTTCCGGCTGACCCCCAAGGTCTCCTGATCTGACTGCACCAGACATTTTTTAAGGAGTTATGTCGAAAAAGAGCTGTACAAAACGGAACCAAGAAATTTGACTGAATTGAAGCAATTCATTAAAACAAAATGATGAATGATGACTGAAATATAATGAACAGTTTTCTGATCAGATGACGCATTTGCGTAAGTGAGCATAGAGGTTATTTACGGTCTATCATTTTCAAAACCAATTAGTCATATAAAATAAAATTGAATTTTCTGTGCAATAAAAACAAAAAAAAAAAAAACAACAAAAATGAATGAAATACATTGACAAAAAAAAAGTTATTTGAGCTTATTTCCGAATAATTTAGTTTTTTTTTTTTTAAATTTATTTATCTCGAAATACTCTAACGCATGCGCACAATAAATAGTAAAACATTTAAAATTTACGGTGACCAAAGATTGGTCCCTGCAACGGTTTTTGATGTCCTCAGCAACTATGACATGAGCTGTATAGCAAATTTCAGAAAAATGATCTGGGGCACATGGCAAAAATCGTAAAATCAGGTTCCACAAATTTTAAATTAAGCTCAAAACCATATACTACAAATAACTTACTTTCAGCCAAGACCAGCTTGATGTGCTAGAAAAGTGTGAGGGTTGCCACATCGCCGGGATTTTGTCAATAAATACTTTGAATTAAAGCACAACAAAAGAATCGAAATTGCTGCCGGTGCTGCTATTTTTCGATGTTCACTTCCATAACACTTCTTGATGCTACCAATATCGTTGTAATATGTAATGCTATGGTTCACAACCATTTTGTTCACTCGTAAATATCGTAGCTCATCAACCATTGCTTATTGCGACTTTCCAGCCAAATAAAAAGTCATAACACCGTTGCTTTTGAATTGCGTTTGGAAAACGATTTTAATTGAGATGTAAAACAATGTGCTTCCGTCGTGCCGTAAATAGTACAAAAAACTGACGCTTATCAAAACAAGAGCGCGCTGACATTAGTTATTTCGTTGCTGTAGCAGTTTGAAATTGACAACATTTCAAGCGCCTGCTACTGTATAAATTCGGAAGTCCTGAAATTATTTGATGAGCCCAGATTTTTTTAGCTTTAGATTAGTCAATTTTCACTCGCAGCACTAAGTTTACTGAATGCCTGATACTTGCGGAATTATACGAAGTTTAGTGTTTTTGGATGAAACATCTTAATCCAGGAATGTATCGATTAAATAGATAATTTTTATGGTGGGTATCACATGGATATCCAATCGATTCTTTTTTTCACATTCTACGAAGGAGGTCCCAAAACTAGCCAACCTGACGTCTAGATGATGCCAATAGTTTGAAAAAAATTGTTTTGGCAAAAGTGGCAACCTTACAGTATTTTTATTTGAGCCATCAAAAGTAAACGATCTCAGTGAATTTGTAAATATGGGTAAAATTGGTCACTGTTATATAGTTCAATATTCCGATTTGAAAGACCTCAGTCCAACTAATATTACAGCTAGATTCTACTCTGGGGGAGTCTACCCCTTCGTTAACTGCTGTAAAATATTGTCTAACCTTCAATATTTTTGCCATAATTTTAAGATTATATGTATATTTCAATTTACCATTTAATTAATATTAAAATTGATTTTTGGACACTAAAATGTACTTTTGTATCGATATCATCGTGAATGAATTCAAATTTTTGCCCATGAAATGTTTACTTAACTCCATTGAGTTGAGAATATGAGTACTAAATTTAACTGAATTCTGAATCGTAACATATGAAATTAACTGTTGTCCGAAGTTCTGTAATGAGAACAAATCACTAATAAAGGGTGTCCCAACAAGAACGGAAGCTTTAAATTTTAAATACAACACAGATATTTAAAACAAAAATCATGACAATTTATTATATCGTAAAGTAGACAGAATGAGGTTATGTATGGAACAACACATCTGGCAGATGGCCGCCGCGGCTTTGTTGGCACACACGCGATCGTTTTATGAAATTTTCAATGACCGTTTTGCATAAATGCTGCGATATTTCATTAATACGCTGCATTTCCAATTTCCTCTTTTAAGACTTGAGTCGTCGTCGGCTTATTCGCGTACACCATCGACTTCAAAAAACCCCAAAGAAAAAAGTCTAATGGTGTTAAATCGCACGATATAGGCGGTCAATTCTGGTCTCCAAAACGCGAAATAAAACGACTGGGAAATGAATGATGCAGCATTTTGAATTGTTTCTCTGGCTGCATGACATGTGGCGCTATCTTATTGAAACCACATGCCCTCCACACTCATTTCTTCTTCTTTTTCATAAAAAAAGGTCCAATGATTCCTCCAGCCCAAAATCCACACTACACAGTGACACGTTGAGGATGCATTTGCTTCTCGTGAATCACTCCAGGATTTTCCTCACCCTATAGCGGACAAATTCTGCCTATTGACAAAGCCATCAAGATGGAACTGAGCCTCGTCACTGAAGATGATTTTATCGGCAAAATTAGAATTTTCATGTTGTCTCTCCAATACCTAATTAACGAACTCCCTTCTCTGTCCATGGTCAGCTGGCTTCAGTTCCTGAGCCAACTGAACTTTGTATGTGTGAAAATGCAAATCTTTCGTCAAAATTCGCTGCATAGTGGATTTGGAGACACCAATTTGCTGAGCTGGGTGTCGAATTAAGGTGGATGGAGTTTGAGCGACATCTTCACGTACAGCTGCGACATTTTTGGTAGATCGACCTGGTCGAAGGCGCGTTGTTGTCTTTACATCACTTGCAGACCAAGTTTTGGCAAATTTATCCATTAATCTCTTTACAGTTGGCTCTTTTGGAGCATTATTGTGACCCCGAATTGATCGCAATTTGCGAATTGTAGCCGCGGAACTTTCACCATTTTGGTAAAACAATTTCATAATGAGAATGCGTTGTTCATTCGTGTAGCGCCTCATTTTTACTAACCTCGTACCTTCTACTAGCGAACAACAACAAGTGTTCAAATGACAAACAATGACACTTCGAATGGCGCCAAATTCAAATCTTGCGTTCTTGTTGGGACACCCTTAAATCAGATCTCAACTGGTAAGCACAGCTCGCTGCTTAAATAAACCTTCTTTGAATTGCAAATAATTCTAATTCTCATCTTTTATTTATCGCTACTTGTAATTTCTTCACCATCAATTTGATTCCATATACAGTCATGTGATATTATATTATCCAAATTACAAGTTCCAGTTTTTAGTTCTCTGGTAGAAACCAGCTGTGAAATTGGTCCTTCTAACGATCATTGCTATTGGATAAATCACAATACAGTGGAACATTTTAATTCCACAACTACAACGAGAGAGGTACCAAATTGATTAGAGGATTCTCCGCTAATCCCCTTACCTTTATATTAATCATCTCTATCAATCTATCACCATCTCTGTACAGAGTTTAAACGTGACCGTACGAGCTGCCACGACGCACACCCTAGTGGTTGACCAATTGAGGTGTCCACGCCATACACGGTTAAGAAAATCCACAAAGTGGTATTGGATGATCGAATGGCCACACGAAGACTTGCAAAGGGCAAGGATTGGGCACACGAAATTTAGGAAATGCAATATAATAATTCATAGAAATTCTTCATTCGATAATTTTACCTATTGAAAAAGTTACATTTCAGATGAACTGACAAATCGAGCACAGTAAACAAACAAACTAAATGGCGGATGGCAGACCCAAACTCCACATTATTATAGAGGACATTTGTGTCATCTTAGAAAAAATTTCCAAATTCTCTTGGATAATTCCTTTATGCTGAATTGTTATTTGAATGGTCAATTTCCGGTGTTTTGTCGACAGAATGTACACAATCGTCGTAAGGATCTGTGGCGATTAAGGCGTGCCACTACGCCACCATGCGTGTTGAATTCATCGTAGTGGCCGTATACATTGAGATAGGTGGTTGAAAATCGGCAAAGTAATTACGGAATTGGGTGAAATTGGTATAGTAGGGAACATTTTGGCACATATGTTCTGAATTCATGTCCAGAATAATAAGCGTTTTTCTGAACTATGCAGACAATTTTCACTACCCAAGAGATTTATTCCAATTCATTCATATACATATAAGGTTGACTAGAGTTATCGGAAAGCACTAGAATAAAAAACCAATTTTCATCTAAAAATGTGAAAAAACACATTTTTTTACAAAAAAAAAATGAATTCAGTAAGAAAACTCATTTCCAATTTATTGATCAGTTAATAAACAGAAATAGTATTTTAAAATTTGACAATAGATTGAACTCAACATACACATACTTTCAAAATTTCACGACTCTCTGTCAAGTAGTTTAGCCGCTTATTCGGTGAAAGCAGACAAACATCAAATTTTATAATTTATTAATGGGACTGACTACTTAAAAGGTCAGGTCTGTCGCTAAATCCAGGTGAAAACTCACTTACAGATTGTTTTGAATTTTGCCAAAAATAATATTATATCTTTGGGAAATAATTATTTATAATTGACATTCATTTAGTCACAAAAATAAGATATTTTTTAACACCATCTGGAGCTCTTGGTAAGACAGCTGCTTTTCTGTGCTGAAATTCAGTAAAATTAGCTATAATATGGTATCATTCCGTAGAGCGCACACTGGGGCCGATTGCCAAATTTGTGGCCAAAAATCGAAGACGCTTTTTTGGGTTTTTGGGGTCGCTGATTACGAATCTGATGTCAAAATTTGAAAAAACAAATTCGCGGAACCAATATGGATGACTTGTTTGAAAAACGCATTTTATTTATACATAATGACAATGATTAGCTTAAAATTAGGTTTTAACAGAAATTAAATTAAGTTTATAATGATGGATAGATACTTACGAAATTATCATTAAGTTTTTGAGTAAATATGAAAAAAGGAAATATTACGAAACAAAATATTCTGAAATTATGTATTCATTACATAGTCTAGTTGGTTAGGTACAACTTTAAAAATCTTCGCCAGAAGAATCACTTGATTCACAGTCTGTAGATTCAACTGGAAAAAAGCTTGAGCTTTCCTCACTTATTGAAATATTTGGCCCATTTAATAACTGTACTGCTTCTGGCATTAATGATTTTAAATTTTGTACAGGATAATTTGCCCAAGCTAGATATATATGGGTCAGATGATGATAGAATCCGTGAAAAGCAGTTTTTGCTCGTGAACATTTTCTCGCAAAATCTGATCTGAACTTTTTAATGCATTTATTATTGGATTCTTGAGCATTTTCAGACATTTGTTCGATTGGTAATAGAGAATTAGTTATTATTTCCTTGCCATGAACTAAAATCTTATGCATTGAAGTTGGCATATAATACCAGGAGTACAAGTGTACGAAGTCGCGAGCTGTTTGTATGGCGTAATCTTAAAAATACAATTAGATTAATTTCGTGGCCACTCGAAAGAGCCTTCAGTAAAACATGAAAACGTTTTATAAGATTTTCATTCACTCCTGTGATTGAAGCAGAAGTTGTAGAGTTTTCAAAAAATCGTCGAGCGGTATTCCCATCATTCGAGCTACCAAAAGCAGGCTTCGGTTGATCGACTATCAGTCCCAATCGTAAACGAAAGCTTTCTTGAATGTTTGCTAAAGAGAAATAATCAAATGAATTTAAAATAAATATAATCGGGCTTAATTTAAATAATTATCAAAAGTTTCTGCTCATGTTTAAAATATTTAACATTGAGGAAAATGCACCTTAGTTACAAAAACTTGCACCAATGTCGGTAGCGCAAGAAATCGCATTTTTTTCCATTAAACAATAGATCAATCTACAAACTTTTCTCCCTGTTCTTACAATTTTGCGTTGCAATTTTATGTTTATTTTCAGACAAATCATTCCTTTGTTAATATCACATACATAATTATTATAAATTTAGGACATCATGATAAAATTGTACTCACTCTTCCCTTTTGAATAAATATTTTAGATTATTTTTGGTGTAATTTGTGTAGGTTTGGCTTCGTTTTCAACAGAACACTTATAAACACGCTCGAATCTCGACGCGTTTGGATCGAGCAACGGTCACTTTTAAACTGGGACACCACAGCACGTATAAGTGATCATACTCTCCCGAATTTGAATTTCGACCCCCGGATTATTACTCTACCAATTCCAAACCCTTCTATCACCGTTAAAGGAACTTCGTTTTTCGACTTTTGGCCACGAATTTGGCAATCGGCCCCAGTGTACAGAGTCCCGAATTTTCCAAAGTACCCGAGTAACGGCTCAGCATGGGTTAGAGACAGTTTGACACTTATTTATTACTTATAAATATTAATGTGTCGATTTTTAGAATACGAGGTGTGCTCAAAAAATTAGACGAATTTTCAAATTTCGCGGGCAACGTACATTCGACTTTCTATTATTATTTTTTTTTTTTTTCTAGCATTAAAAACCTCTTCCCATGTAAGCCATACCAACCAATACTACGTTTTAAATCTATTAATTTTTATTTGCCAAAAAGTCCGTAAAACTATCGCCTCTATTCTGTGCAACCCAACGACTTGGATGATTTAAAGAAGAAGAAAAAAAATGAACCCAATAGAATTGTTGGAGTTATTCGGTCTAACTTGATTTTTGTTTCGTAACACTTCCCAGACAGAAAATGTTTTGTTCCTCTTTTTTTTTTTAGGGGGGAGGGTTCTGCCATAGGAAAAAAGAATGGTGAACGACTGTATGTGCACGTAGACATTCATATCCATATCTACATGATTTGGGAGACAGTCGGAAGGATATAAACAAACGGCATAGAAGAAGGCAAAAGTACCCGGAAACACACTCTTACACAACCAAACGTCTGAAGATTTCAAGGACATTCGGTAAAAATCTCTGTTGCTGTTTTTGTTGTCCCTGCGACTGGTTGTCGTTGTTGTTGTTTTAACTTTTCTTTGAACAGGAGAAACGATTACTCAGCCACTTGCACATACTCGTACATATAGACATGTACACTTACACCCTTGCAGAAGCGGACAACGTTGGTAAATAAATTCAAAAGAAAGCAAAAGTGTTGGCTGCTATCCTTGCATGTAGGGGGAATTTGAAAAAAATAAATAAGACAACAATTTTTAGAAAACTAAACCGGAAACGATGGAATTAAAGAAATATACAAATTGAATGATTCTGTTGAAGTATTTCTTAAAGTGCTGTCATTGCGATGTGACATTGTTGGGTTGTTAAAATTGATTATTGGCCAACATTTTAGCATATACATTGCGTATACGGGTTGTACCAACTTAACGCAACAATCAAAATTTCAGTTTGAAATATTTTACATCATAATTTAAAATAAAACCAGCACTTTAGGCGAACTGACTTACATATTCCTTCATTCGATGTGTGAGGAATGCCAGAAGGGTCGTGTTAAATCGTTATGTACTTGTTAAGAAATTCTCTGAATTGCAGCATAGCAAAATACAGAGATATATAATTTTATGAATTTCTACGTTTAGAAATAATATATGGATCGCTCAATTTGTACTGTATGCAGAACTCAATTTTCCAAACTCCTGATAAGTTCTAAATTATATTGAATTTAGCGAAAATGAATGGAAATTCTGAACCCAGGAATATATATGTATAAAGGGTGACTTTTTAATCGTAGTTTTTTTTAAAAATTGAATAAAATACTTAAATTTGCATCATATATTAACATTTTTTATTGGAATCGATAAATTGGTATTTGCCATTTAATTTTTAAAGATAATTTCATGCCAATGTTGTCCGCGGCTCCGTCGCAAAATTTCCATTCGGAATGTAAAATTTTTCGCCTCTTTTTCGAGCACTTCGGCCTACATTCCACGAATAACGCGTGCTTTGTTATCCTGTAGGGCTTCAATAGGTGTTGGGCTTGTCCACATAGACTAACGACTTGACATAATCCCACAAGAAATAATCAGAAGGTGTTATACCAAATTCCAATCCAATTCCAAAATCCATTGTTTCAGGAGCAATGTGGCATGTTGCACAGTCCTGATGAAACCACATGTCAATCAAGTTCAACTCAGCCAATTGGGGCAAAAAAAATTCCTCGTGGCTGAGTAATACATGCCCAATCGCTGAGAACGGTTGGCATTTCACGGTCGTCATTAACACTGTTCGCTACGGCTGCAATATTTTCTTCGGTACGCACTCTACGCATGCAAGTCGATGTTTTTATGTCCAACAAAGCACATTTGGTGCGAAATTTGGAGATAACAGCACGAATTGTTGATTCAGCAAGTCGATTATGACGACCATAAAATGGTCGTATCAAACGAAGCACATTTGTCACAGAGCACGAATTTTGATAACACATTTCAACGATTTGCAATCGTTGCTCGTTTGAAATTTCCTTAAAAACTCAATCACGTAAAGGTGGCCGAGGACATGCTAGAATGAGTCAATTCCAGCACCATATTTATAAAACGCATTATCGCCGGTAATAGGATATGGATTTTCGAGTTTGACATGCAAGTCAATCAAAAAGCTTAGAAATAGCGCCTTTCAATTGAGCCGAAACTGAAAAAACTTTTTTAAAGTCGACAAAAAGTCCAAGTAATTTTGACTGTTTTCTTTGATTTATTTCAATAGTGTGTACTCGAAATTTTGCCAGAAAATCAGATTATAAATAAAGAATATTATTCATATCATTCATGTTTAATATTAATATTATTTATTTCCCATGTTTAATATTATTTGGGCGCTGTGGGGCATGTGTGAGAGCGAATCAAATTTATGGGAAGAAAACTCATGAATTTTGAAGGGCGATAATGCACGATCAATTATTATTGAACAACCACTGGATTCACCTGATATGGCTCCTGCTTGGTTTTTTTTTTTTTCTCTTCCACATCTCAAATTATTACTTCCAATCACCCGTTTTTAGACACAAAAGGGATTCCGCGGCAAGAACAGAAGTTTTTTTATGGAAAATGCATTTGAAAAATGTTTTAATGATAGCAGTATTCATTAGCATGAGTATATCATTTCGAAACGGGCTTTCTTTGAAGATGATACAATACATTTGAATAAGTAGTGAATATATCGTTTTTGTTTATGGATTAATTCCCAGCAACTTGTTGACAAGAAACATTTTTCGTAAGGACATCAACCAAACGGATAGAGGCAATTTGTCTATAAACAGTTGGGACCTTCTATATTAATATTCTAAAATCATGGTCCTTAATACGTTTCCTTTTGAGGCATCCATTTAGTTCCATTTAGGAACTGCAGCAAAATGACAAGCCTAACCAACAGCGATTAACATTAGCTGCTTCCCCTAAAACGGATTGCAAAGCAACGTTGTTGCTGATATTCCAGGTAGATATTCTTAAGTCATGGCCTTTAAAAAATTTCTGTTCGAGGAATGCATTTAACTTTTTCACTTATATTTCAATTGCCAGGATGTGACTGCAAAGAGATGTCAACATTAGCTGCTTTTCGTGAAATAGATTGCAGAGAAACGTTACTGCTGACGTTCCAGATTGATATTCTTAAGTCATGACCCTTAATATGTTCTTTTGGAGGGATCCATTTAATTTGTTCCCCTATATTTTCATTGCCAGGATGTGCAACTGCAAGGAGATGACAAACCCAACCAACAACGATCAACATTAGCTGCTTCTCCTAAAACGGATTGCAGAGCAATGTTGTTGCTGACATTCTATATTGATATTCTTAAGTCATAGCCCTTAACACATTCCTGTCCGGGGGATCCGTTTAGCTTTTTCATTTATATTTCAATTGCCAGGATGTGACTGCAAGGAGATGTCAACATTAGCTGCTTTTCCTGAAATAGATTGCAGAGCAACGTTGCTGCTGGCATTCCAAGTTGATATTCTTAAGTCATGGAACTTAATACGTTCCTTTTCGAGGGATCCATTTAATTTGTTCCCCTATATTTTCATTGCCAGGATGTGCAACTGCAAGAAGATGGTGAGCCCAACCAGCAGCTGCCAACTTAATCTGCTATTCCTGGAACAGTGTAAATCCAGCAATACACTCCAAAGACATCTTGTAAAAAAGGGTTTAAGGCGACAATTTTTATAGTAGAACCTTTCTCTGAGGCTTCAAAAAATAAGACTTCATAGCTTGATTTTCTATTTAAACTGAAATGCATTTTCTTGTAGTGAAATTCAACGTATCATATTTAAATCTTTGCAGATTTCTTTTCTCAATACATACATTTCTTTGACATACAAAATATATGATTGGAATTTTCTTAACCATTTATGCGAAACTCATTTTTGAGCAATGATGTGTTTCTCAGAATTAAGTAAGAAGTTTCCAAGTATTTCAAAATGCTTAGCTTTTATTGTAAAACAGTTACAATGCACTGCACCAGAAACCGCTGTTGGCCCTTTTTTCCAATCCAAATTGAATTAATCAAATATAGGTAACAACTATACATATCTCCTTGGTTAAATAAGTGTTTTCATAAATAATTCTGTTTCAGTGCAAAAAATTTCTATATTTTCAGAAGCAATAATTTCCTCACATGATTGCGGAGCGAGAGTGAGACAAAAAATCAAATCATTCACCATCTCACTTGCATTTTTCCTTATTATTTCCAACAACAATTTGAGGGACAAAAGAAGAAATAATGCGCGAAAAAAAGCACCAAATGTTGCCTCATTTCTCCCCATTTATAATGCGCATTCGAAGCATTAGCTTGGGGAGCTGACAACGAAAGCTGGAATTTTTCCTTAAATATCACCATCCTGTGCACAAAGGACCAATCACAAATTCTGTTTAACAATCGCGATACACTGCTTTCCTCCCAGAGCTGGCGAAAAAATAAAGAAGGAAAATTCGCGGTGGCAGCTGGAAGCGCTCGCGATTGTTGTTTTCCGCGAGATGCTAAAGGATGTGATGAAAAAACAAGCACATCGTCATTTTAAGGAAAAGTCGCAGGACTTCTTGTTTTGCCTTTTTGCAGATTCGTTAAGAAGATTTAAGAGAGAGCATGTGCCAACACCATAATGATGTAAGAGAAACGTAGGAGTATTAAGAGCGGGGACCGAATGCAACTAACAGTGGGGACTGTAAGAGAGATGATGTCCATATGATTGCAATTTTTAATTTGAATAAATTCTTGAATTTTACCTTAATAATTACTCTTTTATCGAATGACATGAGGGGAAAATAATGAAAGAATATTTGAAAATATTGTGTTGTATATTGAAAATTTTACCACACAATAGATAAAACAATATATTTCCGCAAAAAAAAAAAATTATGAAATCTGTCGAAAATGGCATTAGTTGAAATTTCTATAAGGACCGTTTTATTGGTGATTCTGTCCTTCTTACTACCACCAATTTTCTAAGTATTAGCAAGAAATTGATAAAATTGAAAAAGAACAAGTCAAAATTTATTCACATTATAAAAAGGCTGTTCATTGTTAATCTGGAATAGAAAACCAAGGCAAATAATCCATATATAGGGCACCCAAATATGTCAACTTAAACACCACCATGAATACCATCGACTGTCATTCAAATTATTATAAGTATAGGTAATAGAGTGCAATATCAAGAAAGTAATTAGTTTCCTTTTTGCTCAAAGTAAATTTCAAATCTTTTGCTTAATTAATTGTTCTTAATCTACAGTGTGTATAAATGAACTTCAGTTAGAAAAAAACGGGATAATATTCTGTCGTTCCTTAGCGATTTTATCGATTTTGATGAAATATTAAATAGAATAGGGATAGAATAGGCCAAGAGAGGCAAAGATCTAAGCGACCCTTTTTACACCAAACGAAGATTTAAGCAGGGCGACGGTCTATCGCGCGACCTCTTCCACATACTGTTGGAGATGATTATGAGGAAAGCTGCAATTAACACGGCTGGTACCATCTTTAATAAAAGCCATATGCCATACATAGACATTATTGGGTGATGTTACTGCAGCATTCTCAAGCATTGAGAAGGAAGCAGCGAAAATGGGTCTGGTGGTACACGAGGACAAAACAAAGGTGTTAGATTCAACGAACAAAAAGTCCATTCGTTTGGGACGCTGTGTGAACGCTGACAGCTATAATTTTGAAGTGGTGGAAGAATTCATCTCCCTCGGTTCTGCTATAAACAAAACGAATGATGTCAGCATGGAAATAAAGAGAAGAAATTGGCTTGCTAACATATGTTAGTATGGGCTAAGGAAGCGATTCGATATAAACAAACAAAAATCTGACTGTACCAGACATTGGTTCTACCTGTCTGGTTATATGGCGCAGAATTCTGGGTTATGACGCAAGTGGATGAATCAGTGCTGGCAGTTTTTGAGAGAAAAATTCTCCAGAAAATATATGGACCCATCATCGTTGACGGAGAGTATCGACGTCGGATGAACAATCAGCTGTAAGAGCTATAAGACGGCATCGACGTGGTCAAACTCATTAATATACAACGATTGCGTTGTATGGGTCATGTTGTGCGGATGGGTCCAAAAGCTCCGGCATGGAAAGTTTTCGACAACGGACTCGATGGATGGCTCAGAAAAGGGCGACCATAACTCCGTTGGAAAGATCAGGTTTTTGAAATACTATCGAAGCTTGGTGTTACGAATTGGAGGAGAAGCCCAGAAGATCGAAGTGCTTGGAGATATTTTCTTCGGGCGGCGTATAATAGATAAGGCTGTCTATGACAGTCGCCACATAAGAAGAACATTAAATAGACGTTTTTGAAGTATTTGGAAGTTTACGTTCATTATCTCATTGTGCCTTTGATTAGTCATTTAAAACCTCTGCAAAAACATGTTTACATACCCCGTGTGTAAGTACGCGATGTAGAACAATTAAATATTTGTTCTCCCGGCTATTTGCAGCTTTCTTCCAATCGTAAAGCAAACAGAATTAATTAATCTGTGAAAGAAACCACTACAATAATTTCTATATGTTTAATATGTATAAATATGTTAAATATAGATTGTATATATTGCATATATATGGCAGAAGTCAGAATTCAAAATTCTTGGAAAATAGCATTTTTTATTGATTAAAAATCATCACTCTCCCGCCAGTTGTGGAAAAAGGTATTCAGGAGTGCATAATGTCTTTACATTCTTCTGAAAGAAATACAAATTTGCAAAACTTTAGAGCTGAAACTGTCCCCCAAGATGCCACAATGAGGACCTCAGTTTGCTTGTATTCATTTTCCAAATTTTGCGTGAATACCTAAATGTTTGAATTTCCCCTCTAATCCTAAAGAGAAAGCAAACATCCTGTAAAAATGTATCATTTTAAATTTTTGTTAGTTAAATTGAATTATTTGATGGAGTTATCGTCTGCTAAAGAGCTCTTGAGAAGTCCACATACTAGGATACTGTAGGATACTAGACAAGGTCCAAAGGATGGCTAGTGTGTGCATCACAGGTTCTCTCCGCACCTCAACCCACCTTGTCCTTGTCCCACCTTGGACACAATTTGAATGCAAACTGCCGCTGCTACGGCAGTGAGACTAAGAAAACTGTTACAGTGGTCTAACAGTGGTTATGGTCACTGTGTGATCCTTAACATGGTGTCTGACATATCAGGCACTATTGACTATACTCTGACTGAACCATTGTTCGTCAAGAAGTACCATATACGAATACTTATACCAGATAGAGAAAACGTGGAAATATAGAACTCCTGGTACAAGACAGTATGTCGACTTTTACACTGATGGCTCAAAACTAAATCATCAGATAGGTTTCGAGGTCTACTAAAAAGACTTAGGGGCTTGGTATAGCAAGAAGACTACCTGATCACTGTAGAGTTTATCAGGTCGAAATTTTGGCTATAAAGCAAATGACAGAATGGCTAAGATATAACGTCCTCCCCATGGTGGGGATTAACATATTCTCTGAGCATTAAGCTACCATTAAAACTTTGGATTCTGTCTTCCTGAACTCAACATCTGCCCTGAAATGCCGCAGATCTCTTAACGAGATGGCTCACCATTTCAGTATTCACCTCATGTGGGTGCCGGGCCACAGGGACATATCAGGGAACTGCAGAGCAGACGAGCTGGCAAGACTAGCGATAACCTTACAGACTTCAGCCTAGTTAGAGTCTGTGGGTATGCCTCTAGCAACTTGCAAGCTTCTACTGCGAGATAGAGCATATTTAGTAGCAAATGGATGGTGGGAGGCTGTCCAAGGCCGTAATCAATCCAAACAGATGTGGCCTCGCCTGGATCTGAAACGTTCACACAAACTGCTGTCACTATCAAGACCCGACGTCTCATTCCTTGTATCCGTCATGAGGGGACACTGTCTGATTGGTGAGATCGAAGGTTGCGACTAGTCACTTCTGCAGGAGCTGTGGGGATGAAGAGGAGGAGGAGTCCATGAAGCACCTTCATTGCAATTGTCTCGCCCAGGTGATTGGGCGGTTACCAACACTAGGCTGTTTTTTCTTCAGGGACCCAGAAGATCTGAACGATATAAATATTGTCCTATTTAAGAGTTTCTCTTGAGGCGTTCAGAATGCTTGAACGGAGGAAACTAGGGACATCCATATCTCTAGTTTCCGTGGTATCACAATAGACTATACAGTCTAAGTGAGTCTGTCTATTCAGACTGCCAGACTGACCTAACCTAATCTTTATTCCATTATATTGCTTGCACCTTGCCATTATGTACGAAATACAAATGACCGCCACTGGATTGGTTACAGCAGTGGATCCTTTTGAGGTTTCGTCAGCGTCATTTTCATTTCTTTTTCAGTCATTTTTAATTTTCAGTCGCTTTTTCCGGATTCAACAGCTTTTCCAGAATTACTTCTGGGTTCTCCGAGTCCCGTACTAGATTCTACTCTGGAGTAGTCTGCTCCTTCATCTACGACTGTAAAATATTGGGTATATTGACAAAAGATTTGAAGATAAGAAAGCTGTGTGCCGGATGGATGCCGCGCTTGTTTTTAATAGACAAAAAACAACATCGTGAAGATGTCTCAGTAGAGTGTTTGGCGATGTTTCACCGCAATAAAGCTAGATTTTTGTGTCGATTTATAACCATGGAGGAGAAATGGGTTCACCACTTCATACCTGAGACAAAAGGACAGTCAAAGCAGTGGACTTGAATGGGAGAATGGTGTCCAAAGAAGGTGAAGACAGTTCCATCTGCAGGCAAGATCATGGCGTCTGTTTTTTGAAAGCGCATGGGATTATATCTATTGATTATCTTCAGAAGGAAATACCCATCAACGGACAATATTATGCTAATTTATTGTAGCGTTTGGGTAGTGAAATTATGGGAAAATGGCGCATTTGGCGAAAAATAAAGTGTTGTTTCATCAAGACAATGCTCCAGTTTACACATCCACTATTGCGATGGCCAAAATTAATGAGTTAAAGTTCGAATTGCTTCATCACGCATTTTATTAACCAGATTTAGCTCCCTCGGGCTATTTTCTATTTCCAAACTTGAAAAAATAGCTCGGTGGTAAAAGATTTGTCAACAATCAAGAGGTGGAGTTTGCGGTTGATGGCTATTTTAAAGAATTTGATAGTTCTTACAATAAACAGGGTATAGAATGTATTGAATTTCGCTGTATCCTTGCATCGAGTTTTTTTCGATATGTCGATTCTTGCTTACTCTGTATTACTTACAACCAGTATAAGTTGCACGTAAACAGTGTTGGAAAAAGTAAAAATACGATAAAAGTCAGTTTTTTGTCTAATAGTTAAAATAAAGCTGTTTTTGTGTTTCTTTATGAATGTAACGCAAATTATGTTTTATTAATTAAATTTTACTGTATCGCCTTGAAAGTAGACCCCTTCCGAAATGATCCGCTTATACCAGCGAATAAGATAATTATCAAAATATTTGCCTTTATCCAGAAAATAATTCAGTACTCGTTGAGAATTCTCCTATATGTCTTCTATGGACTAAACACGAATGCCTCGAAGTAGTAATTTGTGTTTGGAAGAAGAGCCACATGAGGTGATTCCGCTGGCTGATCGATGATACTTATATATTTTTCTAATAGTTGATGTGATTTCATGCTACAAAATCTATTTGTTTTTTTCATAAATCGGCCATTTTTCGACGAACTTGCTTTCTCAAACGGCATACAACACCCAGATAGTATTCCTTATTCACCATCTGATCTTCCAGCAAGAATTCTGAATGCACATCACTGCGATAGTTAAAAAAATCAGTCATCATTACCTTAACTTGAGATCGATTCTGAGTCGATATTTTCAGTTTTGATTCATTAGCCCGACTTTTTATAGATTTTGAGGTGATTTTTTCGGTTTTGTCTCACACGGTAGGCAATATTTCGCTACTTGTTGATTGGTTTGCCTGTCAAACTTGTAAATCCATATCTCGTCTTCAATTATACTGCGTTTTTTTTTTTTTTTTTTTTTTGGTGTAGGGAAGGAATTGACTTCAGCGTCCTATACACGATGGAATTTTTGAAGAAACAATGAGGTCTTACGGAATTAGTCGGGCGGCAACGTGTTTTTTATACGAATAATAATGTAGCGAGTTGATGAGACACAGAATATTCATCGGCTATTTCAAATTTCAATTTTAAACGATGATTTTAAGTCAATTTTCCTTTAGTTTTCAAATGTAACTTGATGCCTGACTAGTGCAAGGTCAAACTTCTACTACATTTCGATCAATTTTGCATACACTGTACCACTCACATGTACTTTTATTCAATATCTCCACCCGAAAATGTGGAGGTACACAAATGTAACACCTTAGAGAAAGTATTTAAAGTACCAGATAACCCTTTTTGAAATATGTCTCAGGACTTTTTATCGGTTCGCCCGATTGACTGGTTGACTGGTAGAAACTATAAATGCCATAAATTTTCACGAAAAATCTTAAAACTAGGCACAGTTTAGCATTTCGCCAGATTGTAGCTGACGATTGTAAATTAACTACATCGACGTAGGCTTTCTGGAAAAGTTCAACATTTCTCCTATAGTCCCAAACAATAAACAATATTATCTGGGCATTCTGTGACGTTCAATAAAGTAAATTTTTCGAAAAATTCAAAATTTGTGGAAAGAAACCTGACTCGTTTTGAGCGACTATAACGCATTTTCGCACAAGGATATCATTTCTGGCCAAAAACTTAACAACTGATTCACGAAAAATCTTAAAACTAGGCACAGGATAACATTTCGCCAGATTATAGCCGACGATTGTGAATGAATTATATCGACGTAGGCTTCCTCAAAAATTTCAACATTTGTCCTAAAGTAAATTTGTCAAAAAGCACTGTAGTTGTGAAAAGAAAACTAAATTATTTTGGGCGATTATAACGCATCATCGCACAAGGATATCATTGTGTACGAGTTTCTGGCCAAAAACTTAACGACTGATATAAATCTGACTGGTTTTTTTCTCTTTTCAAATCTTAAATTACCGCAAACATCTGTTTTCCGTTGATAGAGGACATGAAAAAGAATTAGCTGAGAAAACTTAAAAAAATAAACTTTCCCGGAAAATACGTTTGAAAACTGTTTTAATGATTGTATTAGTCATTGACATAAATGTGCTATTTCAGAAGATGCCTACTTCGAAGACAACATAATAAGTTGAATGACCAATTTAACCCATGTAGACTCAGATCCATTTCCTCTGTTTGGTTGCATCAAATTGGGTCCAATTTGATAGACTTCGGGGTTTTGCTAGAGTAGTTTTTTTAAAATGGAACTGCCGCGCGAATTCTTGAAAACTTAATATTCTCAGAGATTCTGTAATAGATTGTAATATTCTCAGAGATTCTGTAATATTGTCAGAGATTTGCCACACTAAATTTTATGTGCAATACAAATTTTACGACAAATTCTTTGTTCGATATTTTTATTGATTGTTGAAATTGCAAAGCACACTTGGAAAGATGAACTAACAAAACCGAATAATGTAAATGAACTAAATTGTAGATCGCGCTCAAATTCCGCATCAGTGTTAACTTAGTGATCAATTCCAGATACTTTTCAGATAGTCTGATAGTTTGGATTATATATAATTTGGCACAATATCTGTGGAAATTAATTCACATCAATTGCCAATATTGGTTCATTCATATTCTAGACTCAGATCCATTTTCACAAAGCAATTGCTCTCTTAGAAGCGGGAATCATAACAAACAGCAGTTATTGCCTATAATGCACGGAAAACAGACATAAAACGAAAACTCCACATTTTATCCTAAGTTTTCTTCTACTGAAAAAAGTGTATTGGACATCTACTGTAAAGTCAACTATGAACAATCTTTTTTAGCCTAGAAACCAAGGATTCTTTTGGGCTTGATTTTCATATTCTTTGCAAAACGCCGTTAATACAGAGTACTGTGAACTACTTTAATCCGAATTTTCCTTACGGAAACTGATATAATCATTGATGTTAATGCTATTTCACAACAGAGAAACCCAAATCATAATTGCAACCAAAACAGCTAAATTTGCTGTAACAGAAAACAAAACGCACATCTCTTATATTATTAGCACCATGAACGCTCTTACCTTACACGCAATTAAGCTTTCTAAGACATGCTCTTAGAATGCACGAACATGTACTCTTATCACAAACACAATAAAACACAAAATCCTTGCACATACACACACATACACAAACACACTCATAAAATTAAGTACACGACATATTTTCCTCGTGTACTCATTTTCCTCGGCTGGCAATTGCTTGTGCTGTGTTAGCAACATTTCTTTTAATTTTTTTCTACATTAACGCAATTCTAAAGTGGAAAAAACCTTAACCATAGCCGACCGAGTTTACGGAGAAGGACGAAGAATCTATAGAACCAGAGAAAACACACAGAAACCCACACATTCAAAGCGTATAAAAGTGTGCGATATTAGAAAATTGCACATTTTTATATGTGTGGCATATTTGTAAGTATCCAAGCCAAGCCTACTCACACACCATGCGAATGTTGCCAGACCAGTCCGGAAAAAGGTTCACAAACGAGTATATCATAAAAAAAACGAAATAAGGCCCACAAAATACACAATTTTCTAAACCAATCGCAACACATTTTACGGCTCGTTTTTTCCGGATTCGGTTGGCGACGCATATAATGCGCGCGAAACGTATCTATACATAGCTATCCACCCATCTAGTACGTACAGCACAACATGTGTAGATTCATCCACCCCGTTTAGGTTATGGGAGTCCTTATGTGCAGGTAATGGGAAAAAAACTATTTAATGTTTTGAAAAGCTCCCTCCTTATGCACCGAGGAGGGTTGAGGGACAAAAGCAAGAAGAAGTATGGGCGAGAGAGATAGCAGCATGTAACAGCCCAACATAACGTCACTAACATCAACTGGGAAAACTAAAATTGTAATCAGCAGTAAATGAAAAATGCCGTACCAAAACAACAAGCATGGAAAAAATGTCGAGTTAAGCTTAGCGTATGAGTGATATTAATTTGTTGAATTCTTTTTGTAGCTATAGCAAAGCCTACTTTTCGGGGCATGGAAAGGGATATGGAAATTATTCTAGAGAATTGTAATAAATTGCAATTTGATTGCATTATCTATGATAAATGAAATTGTTATGAAATTTTTGCTTTCAATTAAGAGAAAACAAAATGACAGCATGTGTGTTTTAGTTTTAAAGATAAATATAAGTATGAATTGAAGAATATTCGCATTGTACGTACAAATGATAATTTTGTTCGAATTGACCCATTAACTAATGGTGCGTAGGGATATTGGTTAAAATAATTACCAAGGACGAATTTAGAGAACTTGAGATTGTGTTTCATTATTACTTAAGTTTAATAACATTTATTTCCTAATTATTACTATACCTTAATTTAAATTGGCGGACCAAAGCTGCGATGGCGTGGTAGACATTTTCCAATCAAAGTCTTCTGTTTTCTCCTCCGAAGAAGGAGAAATTCCAATTTTCATTCCCTGACTGTGACTTACTCAGGAATAACCAGTCCTCATTACTTCCGATCTTCGGGCAAAAATTATCTGGTAATACCATCGGACATTTGTCTGGTGCCAGATGAAACAAGAAAACGACTGGTTTGAGTAACCTAAATAGCATACTAACTCCGGTACGCCTTAGGGAACAGCCTGATGGTCATAGGCCATCACTAGAATCTGACGAGGTGGCCTGATAAGTCCGACATCATGAAAAATATTATTATGGAAGCACTAAGGAAAAAAATCTCAAAAATATAGACGCCATCTGCAAATATCATGAGGTTGCATTTTCAGAATAAGCATCAAGATTGTCCGCAGGCTTCACAGAGAAGATGCCTACGGCCGATAGCGGACGTCCGATATCATGGTCAGCCAAGAGATGCGATGGACAGGACAGGGCGGCAGTTGACGTAAAAAGTGTGAGATCTACTACAGCTTCCATGTAAAAATACATGGATTCGGATGTGGAATCGTTGAGAGTGAGAAACATAGACATCTTGTCTCATAATTCACATCCGTAAGTAACCGTGTGGGTAGACTAAAGCAAGGAGACTAAAGCTACATTTCACGTTCTATACGGCAACCTCCCTAGCCACGATATTAAAAGTGTTCTGGAAGATTTTAATGCCAAAACAGAGAAGGGAAGATGTTTTTACTCCAACAGTCAGAAAATACAGTCTACATAGTAAGACCACCCAAAACGGATTCAGACTGGTTTCTTTTTCCACTCGCATAATATGGTAATAAGGGAAACTAGATTCCCACATAAAGATATTCACAACGCATCATGGCCATTTCCTGATCATAACGCGAGAAGCTAATCAAGTGCCAGTAGAAGGAAAGCATAATTCTATTTGCCGCGGATGGCGAAGTAAATCACGTTAAGATGCGAAATAGTCATAGGATATTCCACAAAAACTTTCTTCATTACAACAACAAAACGGTAGCAAACCTGATGTTCCTGGCACACAGGAGCAACGTACTGTATGTTCTATGGCAACTGTAGCAAAAGTCGAAATTCATCGATCCTTGGCCCGATGAAGAATGCCACATGGTGCGGAAGGAAATTGACAATGAATGTGTCACATACATATGGGAAGACTGCAGGAGGGAAGTCTATAAGAAGAAGAGAAGAGAGGCACACCGACTTTTTATTCCGTGGAAAGAGCGAGATCATCAAGTTCGATAATTTCATCG
Source organism: Philornis downsi (assembly GCA_019455685.1). Classification (NCBI taxonomy): domain Eukaryota; kingdom Metazoa; phylum Arthropoda; class Insecta; order Diptera; family Muscidae; genus Philornis; species Philornis downsi. The sequence goes on from JAHXMU010000022.1 coordinate 2,249,126, forward strand.
AAGTACCGAAAAGATGGACATGGAGCAAGTCTCCTCTCTTGCAAAGACAGCAATCGAAATGGTCACAGATTCTCAAAAGTTGCTGCAATTATAAAGAGAGTATCCTTTTTCTTCTTCTTAGGTGCCAACTGGAATAGACATCCTTAGCACTTACCGCACTATCTTGTCCTTTTTTCAATGCCTGAGAAGGCTGGTGTAACAAATTGGAAGAGAAGCGCAGAAGAACATAGTGCTTGGAATTATTTTCTATGGGTGGCGTATAATTGATAAGTATGTCTATTCCTGTCGCCACCTAAGAAGAACGAGAGAAGGCTGCAGTAACATCTCGTAAGTTTCTGCCAATAATAGATGTACCACCGGTTTAAGGAAGTAAAATATGGATATTGTTAACTGCTAAAGAAGTCGCTACATATACGATATACATTTGATGCCCTATTAATGTCTAAATTCTAGATTGTTGGAAAATTTATTACCAGGACTTTTCCCATTTTTACTGTAAACTTCCTGTCAGTTTACGTCATTCTACAAACAGTTAAAAGTTTAGCTGCAATACCTACCTCAGCCCATGGCTCGCATAGTTTTTGCCGCATCGAGCTGTAGAGCACATCTTTCAAACTGTTTTTCTCAGGTTTTCTCCAGAATTTTCGCTAGCGTTAATATCCGATCTGTTACTGATTTACGAAGCCTTAAGCCATACAGGTAAGCCCAAATCAGCTCATCAAGAACAGGATTTAGTCTGTCACATATCACACTCGGCAAAAACCTTACAAGCGATGGATGAAAGACCGATACCTCAATAATTGATCACCTTTTTTGAGCACCGGATATAATATACTTTAGTCTGTTCAGATATTTAAATATAATATAATATTTAAGTAATTTCCAAGCGAACTAAGTGCTCAATGTAGATGCCGCAACCACCACCCTTTGATACTTCATCAGCTTCCGCGACCACCATATACGGGTATTTATACACCGGTCCGGTTATATTTTAACTTTCTGGTGATTTTTTACCAGCTCATTTATCATTTAAAGAGTTTATGCTGTATTTGGAAGGGAAATATATGTGCAAAAGTAATATAAAAAAATTATAGAAAAAATACACAAAACGAATATTATACAAATACGAAAAACAAATGTTCAAAGAATAAAAATAACATTTCGCGTCGATGACCATTTCAAATGATTCTGTTGTTTTTTGAATTTTCTCTGCAGCAGGTTTTCGCGATGCCATGAATGTCGATGCCTTTGCGAGAATGTGGACGCCTTTGTAGAAATACAAGTGAAGCTTTGTGACCACATGCCCACCCCCTTCCCCTATACGTGCCCGCGGTACTCCCGTGGTGCTCCTTTGGTTGCAAATAAATATTGTGTACTTTTTGGATATTTTGGTACAGACCGAACAGGGGGTAGCGAGGAGAGCGAAAAAAGTAGTGGAAAAAACCGCGTCGTCTGTGAATTTTGTTGTTTCTATGGCAGAATCACTTGTATTCGGCAACAAACCAAATAAAATAACACCAAGCAAAATAACAAAGAAGTCAACTACATTGTTATTTCGAATAGCAATAACAAATACATCACTCACGTTCCCATACCCTGTACTCGTATATCCTTACCTATACACGCGTACACTTTTGCACTACTCAGTCTCTCTCACACACCCATGACTGTACCAGACCCCGAAATAGCAGCAGCTGCAAGGAGTTCCATCACCATTAAAAGGAAAATACAAATTTTGGTAACAATTCAGTGGGTTCTCCTTGTTTTTTTTTTTTTTGCGTCATTTCTCTACCAATTTCTATTTTATCTTTGTCTGAATATATGCTTTTCTCATTCTGAACAAGTGTTTGTTCTCCGTACATGCGGAACAAGAAGGAGGGCAAATGAATGATGGCAAATAAAATCAAAGAAATATGGGACATAAACCAAATTTAAATAAAATAGGAGTAAATGGGTTGCGGGCAGGGGATTATCAATGTATTGAAGTGACACCAAAATGCGTAACAAAAAATAAACACTAATTTTGTTTTCACGAGCCCGACGACGTACTATAAAAACGCAAATCAAAACATTTATTATGATGGACCAAAGTAAATCCTCTGCCTTCCCAACAAACATTCCATCGCTATTAATTGAAGTAATTCTGAACTAAACAGCTTATTGTGAAAAAAATGTTGTAATAAACATTAACGCAACGTCAGTCTTTTGTGTTGATGCAAAAGTATTCTGAATTCCAGAAAGGGGCGTGGTAAATTACCGGCTTCTTATGAACACATGATCAGGAAAAAATCACCGGGCACTAGGCTGGTACAAAAGTTGAGTTTTAATAACAGATATTACGTACTTCCACACCATTTAGGTTACACAAACTTGTAGTCTTCTCGCCTAAACTATCATCCGGAAAGCCAGAGAATGGTAAAGCCATAAACTGCCTGGTAAGTTTTAGAAACGCTTTGGATATTCCCAAGTCAATGACAATTGATTCAATTTCTTTATTGATTAATTACCCTTTCTCTCGAAGAAATGAAGGCAAATGTCATTTGATATGGCAAAAATATAATATTTAGAATGAATATCATATAATATATATATATACAGGGTGTCCGTTCGGAAGGTACACCACTTTATTATGCCGCCATTTTGGTAAACATTCGTCTTGACAGTTCATATTTGGCAATCGTGAAGTGGAGAGACGTGGCAAATTTATTATGGAAAATAATTCGATAAACCAACTTGTTTAAATCGGTCAAATATTTTATCAAAATCAATCATCGATTACTGTGACGATGAGAAAGTTACGTGAATTTTTTGGGAGAAACAACGTGCCAACAAGACGCACTATTAATCGTGTAGTGAATGATTTCGAAGAAAGAGGGTCTGCAAGTGATAGGGCCAAGCATGCACCATAACGTACTGCAAAATCGGCTGAAAACATTGCTGGTGCTCAATAAAGTGTTGAAAACAATCCATCAACCTCAATTCGACGCCGTGGTCAGAAGCTTGGTCTTCAAAGAACAACTTTGGCCACAATTTTGCACAAGGATTTGCATTCGTTTCCATTTAAGATTCAGTTGACACAAGAGCTTCTTCCACAAGACCATTTACGTAGCCGTACATATACCAGTAGGATGTCACAGCTCACCCATGACAACCCCGATTTTCTGGAAAAAGATTGTAACGACGAGTATTGATTTTCATTTGAATAGATATGTGAATAAACAGAATAGTCGATTCTGGGCAGTGGAAAACCCTCAAATTATTCATCAGTCACCTTTGCATCCATTAAAAGTGACAGTCTGGTGTGCAATTTGGTCAGAAGGAATCATTGGACCTTACTTCTTTGAAATGGGGATATCGTGACATGATTGACAGCTTTTTAAAGCCACAATTGCAAGCTTTGGGCTTTATTAACATGTGGTATCAACAAGACGGTGCCACATCGCATGCAGCCTACACAACAAGTTTTTTTTTTTTTTTTTTTTTTTTTTTCATCATTCATTTTCTTTATTGGATCTTTCTTACGAAATTTACAATATGTATTCAAATCTTAATCCTATCTTAAACTAAAGTATCCTGCCATTGCCGGATCTTGTTTTTGGCGAACAGATCTGTTATCACCGGACCAAGTCTAGCGTGTCCTTTCTTTTTAGCCGTATATGGCCGGGAAAATGCTGAAGGTTTTGAGCGAGTGGGTTTGAGTGGGAGGACAACTTCGATATATATGACCTGCTTAATTTTTTCATTTCCTCGGAAATATAAGGAATGTTTAAATCTTTGTGTATGTTATCATTCCTAACATACCATGGGGCACCACAAATTTGACGCAGTATTCTTGACTGTCTTCTCTGCAGCTTATTTATGTTAGAAGCCGATGCCGTTCCCCACAACTGGATGCCGTATGTCCATATTGGCTTCAATATGGTTTTGTAGATGGTGATTTTATTTTCCAAACTGAGCGTAGACTGGGAGCCAATAAGCCAGTGGAGTTGAGCCATTTTTAATTTCAATTGTATGATTTTTGAGTCAATGTGATTTTTCCAGGTGAGACGTCGGTCAAGGTGAATACCCAAATATTTGACATGGTTATGAACGGGTATGATACTACCGTGAATAGTGAGGGCTGGGCAATTGTTCTGTCTAAGAGAGAATGTAACCTGCACACTCTTAGTGGCATTTACTTTTATCTTCCACTTTTCGAGCCAAGATTCTAATGTGTGTATATGAGACTGCAGTTGTCTAGAAGCCGTTAATGGGCAAGTGCTAATGCTCATGAATGCAGTGTCATCAGCGAAAGTTGAGGTTTGAATTAGGGATTGCACAGGCATGTCAGAGGTGTAGATGGTATATAGTATAGGGCCTAGTATACTGCCCTGAGGAACTCCTGCTGAAACTTTTCTTTGAGTTGAAACAGAGTCTTTCGATTTTACTACAAAAGATCGATCCTTCAGATAGCTCTCCAGGAGCTTATGGGTATTTGCCGGTAGAACAGATACTATTTTGTGAATAAGGCCTTCATGCCACACTTTATCAAAGACTTGGGAGATGTCTATAAAGAGAGCTGAGCAATATTTCCGATCTTCGAAAGTTTTTCTGATCTGGGTTACTATACGGTGTACTTGTTCTGTCGTTCCATGACCCTTGCGAAACCCAAACTGGTGCGTGGGTATTACCTGGTTTGCTTCAATATAGGGGTACAACATTTGGAGAAAGATCTTTTCAAACAGTTTAGATAAAACAGAGAGTAAACTTATGGGTCGATAGGATGTAATTTGTGACAGTTCCTTTCCAGGTTTTGGGATCATTATTATTTCAGACAGCTTCCATGATTGAGGAAAGTAACCAATTCGAAGTATAGCATTAAATATAAATAAAACTAATTTGAGGATATTGTGGGGGAGTTCTGAAATCATTTTCGCTGTTATTTTATCGTGTCCAGGAGATTTATTCATTTTCAACGAGAGAACATTTTTCTTTAAGAGAGATAGACTTATTTTCATTGGATTTGTGACCATTGGGCTAATGATCGTCGGATTCACACGAGAGATTGTATTGTTAGGAGTAAATACTTCTTCCAGATGATCAGCAAATTCTTTTACTTTTTCATCACTACTCCTTGCCCAACCTCCATCTTTCATCCGTATTGGAGACTCCTGTGTTATAGGACGCTGTAGTTGTCTTATGGCCTTGTACAGGCTATAGTTAGTGTTTTGTGTGGCTCCTAGACGAGATAAATAGCGGGCTTCGGAGATTTCTTTTTTTTCATCCAGAGTTGACCTCAGTTTTGACTTGCACTGGTCGAGACGAGCTTTGAGGTAGGGAGATCTGTGCTTTTGCCATCGTCTTCTCGCTTTCCTTTTCTCTTTGATTAGAGATTCAATATGACATGAGGAGTCATTTTTTGTTTTAGCATGGACCTTGCGCGGAGTTGCCAAGTTTGCGGCAGTTGTCATTGTGGTAGTGAGGACGTTGATGGCAGACTGAATTTCATCTGGTGTTTTGAGAGAAAAGTTTTGCCACAGATGAGAGCTTATGTACATCTTGTATCTCAACCAATTTGTATGCCTGTTTGGAAAATGGTAAGAGATTTCCG
>JAHXMU010000022.1:2257363-2361635 GCA_019455685.1 Philornis downsi
TATATATATATATATATATATATATATAGGGTGCGTATAGAAAATCTGCGTGAACTTTGCCTGCATTTGCAGCAGCTCAACTTCATCTATACAAGCCGGTTACACATTGCACATTGTGCATATGCCTTCTATCTACGGTTGCAGGACAATGGAATGCAATAATGGTTGCATGCAACTAAAAAATGCACTTTCTGGTCAAAAGGGGACTCGTCTATGGCAAGTGCAGCTTATAAGTATGTCAGCATATATATGAATTTCGAGTAAAGTTGTAGATGTGTGAGCCGATGACGTTTTTTTTCTTCGTATTTTTTATACAACAAATCTGTTGTTTTATGATAGATTTTATTTCATTTTTCTTTTGGAATGGAAGCTCTCTGATGAGTTTATAGTGTATGCTGGTTAGCTTTGTTCTATATACAGAAATACATAGGGTTCCTATGTGCCAAATGTTATATACTCGTACGCATGTACAAAAACACACATATCACTTGCACTAAAATACAGCCATATATACTAGCGTGCCATGTTCTTGTTGTTGTCTATGGTGTTTGTATGCGTATCAGTTAGTAACACTTCCGTTTATGTCTGGTCCACACACACAAACACACAGGACAGGAGTATAGGATATCAAATGGCAATATCAACAAAAAAAAAAAGCAACGAAATGTGTGTTGAAGTCTGGGCATTTTATATACATATATATAAATAATATATATATATATATATATATATATATACATATATTTATATATATATATATTTTATATATGTATATATAAATATTTTTATATTTAAATAAATGCTAGTATCCCTTGTATATATTCTTTTATAGCACTATTTATATGTCTATACAAATAAATATCTACGTATATATATTTATATATTTATATACACACACACACCATTTTGTTTTATTTATTTATTGTATTTTTTTTTTTTTTTTAGCTGGCATTTGAAGGATTTTTTCCATCATATGTGTGTCCTTTTTAGAGGTTACTCTCTGTGATATAATACTCGTTTTTGTGCACAGTTTTATTGAATTGAACTTCAATATTTCTCCCATTGACTGGCTGTGCTGACTATCTCAAGGTCATTGTGTTGCCTATTTGAACATATCCACCTACAAAAACACAACTCCCTTGCAACCATTGCACTGAATTGCAATATAAATTACATCCGGCAGAAAAAAAACTCAAGTGCACAATAAAGTTCCCATAGTGTCCCATAGTGCAACATGGAAGTAAATATGGAGTTTTTAGACGCTTTACTTGCTTACCGAAAATCTCTAATATTTTTCTTTTTATTTTTTATAATTATAAATTAAAAATCTTGTGTAGATTTAATTTAACATAATTGCATTCTAAGTGAAAATCCACCAATGAAAAGAACAAAAAAACTATTATACCAACAAAAACTTCGTGGGTGGCTCATCTTTTCTATATGTATAACACCAGCCAACAAGGTTTTGAACTGGAGCAACCAAATATTTCTCCTAGGGTAGTTTTGTAAGCTGAATTCGAATCTATATATATAAAAATCAATTGCTGTGCGTTAGTCTCGCTAAAGCTCGAGAACGGTTGGACCGATTTGGCTCATTTTGGTGTTAAATTATTGGTAGAGTATTCCGGAAGGTTTAAAAGGTTTTATTTGAAGTGATGGATGGCGTTGGAGATGAGATATTTGCAATTAATTTTTTTTACCACATTAACATTGAATCAAATAATGGTAGGTGACAAACATCATTTTTAAGGCAAAACAACGTTTGCCGGGTCAGCTAGTCTATAATAGATTTCTCTACCACGTCAAGTTTTCGAGATACAAAAAAAACATGTTTTTATTTGTTTTTTTACACAAAAAATCATTAGTTTATACAAAAATCAATGAATTTTCCTAAGTGAATTGCGTTATTTGAACATCGTTTGTGCTTTGTGGATTCGGTTTTACGTATTAGAGTTCAACGATAGTCTCCCAGTATGCTTTTGCTCCGAAACCCTTAATAATTTCCTTCGTCGCTCACCGCAACTATGTTTTGAAGAAAACTGTTCGCGAAGCTCTTGAAAGATTTTAAGGTTGCATATTCTTTCTCCAATAAATTTCGTGAAATCGTGAAATTCGTGAAAATTGTCATCATTCAATAGCTTCCTGATCTGTAAGCCAACAATTATGCCTTGTTTGATTTTAGCATATGAAATTTTAGGAAAACCCGCTGACAAATATTTGAATTATGCACCATCTTTGTCCAGAGCTTTAACAAAGTTCTTAAAAAGGCCCACTTTTATGTGCAGCGGCGGAAGAAGAACGTCATTTGGATCAATTAAAGGTTTACATGAAATGTTTTGTTTTCCTGGTAGAAACTCAGTTCTTTTTGGTATGCTTTTGCTCCGAAACCCTTAATAATTTCCTTCAATTTTTATTAAATCTTGGTAAGCACGCTCGCCTTGTTCGTCGCTCACCGCACCTATGTTTTGTGGAAAAAAAACCTAAATGCAAATGAAGTGATATTCCCTGACATGATTAATTTGTGATAATTTACTTATTTTTTTTTTATTTATTTTATTTTCACTCTTATTGTTCCCAAGAAAACTGTTCGCGAAGCTCTTGAAAGATTTTCAGACTGCATATTCTTTCTCCAATAAATTTCGTGAAAAATTGTCATCATTCAATAGCTTCCTGATCTGTAAGCCAACAATTATCATATGAAACTTTAGGAAAACTCCCTAATAAACATCTAAATGCTGCACCATCTTCGTCCAGAGCCTTGACAAAGTTCTTAAAAATGCCCAATTTTATGTGCAGCAGTGAAAGAAGAGCGTCATTTGGGTCAATTTACTTGAAATGTTTTTTTTTTTCCTCGGCTCGTTTTGGCCGCTCTGTTCCTATGTAATAATGACATGTAGCGTGATTATCCCATTGGCAAAGGAAACAACAAACCAATGACCTAAAACAAATTAATTTACAGTTGTTTGCGATGGTCTGCATACATACTTTATATAAAAAAATTTAATTACTCGCCTTAGATCTTGCATTTATTATCGTTGTATTTGAGTAATGTCAAAATTTTCAGTCATTGATTCGTAATTTTCCTTTGTATTAACGACATGAGCAATTGGTATGGAGGTTTTTCATTCCCATCACGCAAAAGAAGAGCCTTTCCATTCAGTTTTATCATATGGCTAGTTCATTTTTTTGAAATAAACAACCAACATCAGTACAATATAGAATAGAGTGCTTCTATTCAAAATATGCAGCCAATTCCAAGCTTCTATCTTTATAAATTGCTACTTTTGTCCCAACTGCAAGATCTTTCTTAAATGTAAATACCGAATTAGACCATTCAGCTCAGTTTGAGTCACTAAATGGCGTTCATCGTCAGCCTGATACAAACTACCACTGCTGGTGAAAGATGTTTCGGACCCACTGGTCGTAGCACTGGGAATGACAGGTAATGGATGAATTTGGCGGACTTTGAACTGGTTTGGAAACCGATGGCACATTCACGTAAGTAATATTTATTCGATTTTTCATATTGAATCCAGCAACTTTTGTTAAACAGAAACAACAACCGATTTGGTGATTATTTGACATAGATAGATCTTCTTGCCATTTGATCATTTGTATAACACAGTGCTGCAACTATTGCAAAACATTGTCGGTGTCCACGGTTGGTTCAAGTCTCTGACAGCAAAACCAAAATAATGTGAATAAGCGTATCTTAATGATTCTGATATTGCATATCCTTTTTTTCCAACCACATATTCACCACACACAAAGCAAAAATAACTTGAATCAGTGACACGCGATCTCCCTGACATGCTTAAATGCTACTATTATGAAGATTTAGAATGAATGTGGGCTTCTGTCAATTTAATAATTGTGAAATTGTATTATCAGTATTGACTGTTTTACAGTATTGCCAGCATGCGTGATGAATACGTGATAATCCAATTTTTATGATTATATAGATAGATTCGAATTCAGGGCATCCAGATTAATTAAAAAACATGCTATGTTTGTGCAGTAAATTTTTTTCCAAATTTTCCAGTGTAATTTGTTCGATTAAAGCCTTTACAAAATAAGCAGTCTAAGAACAAATTCTGGTTAACAAAAATAAAATTCACAAAATCCGATATTTCAGTCCAATTTATTTCTATATTTAAATCAAAACAACATACTGAATTTTCAGTCATACGAACTGACCTCTTAAACGGCAAGAAAGTTATCTCGTTTTTAGTTAAAAATTTCAAAAGTGAAATTTTTTATTCAAATAACTAATTATAATCTGTAGTGTAATTGCGTCGCTTTTTTCAATGTCATCTTTCAGCCAGCTTTCTGATTCCATAAAAGAAGAATAATCAATCCTTCCTCGGAAACTGCTGGAACAACTCGGTTAATTATTGCTAACTATGCCATCATCTGGAGGAATGAAGATTTCCGTTACTTGATATGGCAAACACCCAGAATTAAACATTTAAAATACCAAAAATCTTTTGTCCAAATGTGTGTCATGACTTCTTAAGTCGATTAAGCTATATATATCGTATGTAACCAACGAGTGAGTAGTAAACTTTGTTCGATCGAAAACCTACGTTTGAATCACCACTTTTGTAGTAAGTTTTAACTATGTTTACGCGTTCTTCGGTTGTTAAACGATCCGTTTGCGTAAACGGCAAACCTTTCACTAAACAAATAAAACTTCAGATGAAAAATATTTAACAGCTGACCGCCTTGCAAGGCTAGCAATTTTGAAACCACTTAATAGATAACCCTATGTAATAAGAAGCGTTTCTGACATGCACACTTATCCAGCTATCGGCACGTACAACGTCAACGTCAATATCAGAGGGCAAAAGGGGGCGAATTTAAGAAAAATTTTGGCAAAGCAAAGATTGAACCCTTTTTTTCAAAAAAAAATAAGACTGCGTTCTTGAAATATCGTATTACTTAGAAAGCTTTGCGATTGTTTGATTCAGTATTGTTTTAGCACAATAAAAATGGACACCAAAGAGAATCCTTACTTTGAATTTCTCTTCGATGAAGGTTAAAACGTAAGCCAGTCGGCTAAAAATGTAAACAATCTTTATAGTTCTGCTACTACTACTACCGTGCAATTTTTACTTCGTCGATTCCTTTCCGGTAATTTTAAAGTCAAAGTGGCACCACGCTCAGCAAGGAAAATTGCTGCAAATGTCGATAAAATAACGGTAATATTGAAATCTGCCCGTCTTGTAAGCACTGTTTCGGTTATCCATTTGGAGCTAATTTAATATGGCTGGATGTATGGGCGCCATAAAAGTTAACGCAAAAAACGCCTCATGAACTTCGAGATCGATCTATTTATGAAGCGGATAATGACTGATGTTGAAAAGTGGCTCATTTATGACAACGTTAAGCGAAAATGCTCGTGGACGAATAGCGGCGGCCAGGCGTAAACGGTGGTCAAACCAGGATTGGTGATCAGGAAGGTTTTGCAATGTGTTTGGTAGAATTGGCAGGTAGTCACCTACTATAAGCTGCTCCCCTGCCGCCAAAAGCTCTTGAGTTTACGCTTTTTTTTATGAAACTTCTTAAAACATTACATAGCCAGATATTTTACCAGATTGTAACCGGGGATTGTTAATGGGTTGTGTTGGCTCACCTATCCGGCAACTTCGACACAAACAAAGCTATTCACCGATTTTAAGATTTTTCCTAATTCGTAGATTGCAGTAACATAAACTTTTGTCTATACTATTTCTTACTTATACTTGCGGAATTTGACACATTCGACCTACTAAATAGGCGCTTCCTCGTAGCTGCCACACAAATGACCAATTAAATCCACATCACAAGCATCTGGAGAATTCAGTTCTTACAATGTTACTACCCCTCTGGTACTACCAATACGAACCGAAAGACTTACGAAATACAATTTTTCGCATTAATCCCAAATTCATAAACTGAAGTTATTATAATTTTAGGCAACTATATTGGGTTGTGATGTTCAGCAAGATTTGAATGAATCGACGTGATAACAACGCCCTCTCTGGCAACTCCCAAATATATTGCTTAATTTAAACTGTACGAGTGTATTCCTAGATTCATATCTTCCACTCGAAAGCACTAAATTAAATATACAGGATTATCCATTTAAGGGTTTCAGAACCACTGGCCTAGCCTTGCCAGGCTAGCTGCTAAATACCTGTCAGTCTGAAGTGTTATTTATTTAGTACAGGGTTTGCCATTTACGTATATATATCGCTTAACAACCGAAGAAAACGTAAAAATAGTTAAAACTTACTACAAAAGTAGCGATTCAAATGTGGGCTTTCAATCGAACAAAATTTAATTCAGCGATGAAGCTCATTTCTCAGTCAGTGGTAACGACAAAAATTGCCGCAAGTAGGACTCAGAGAACCCAAAAGTGATTATGAAAAAGCCATTGCATCTGGAAAAAGTGACTGTTTGGTGCATATTATGGTCTATTACTGTTATAGAGGTGTTATTGGGCCGTATTTTCTTCGAAAATGACGCTGGAGGAACCGTTACCGTTAATTAAGAGCGCTATGGCCGTATAGTAACCAACTTTTTTTTGGTCTTCAATTGAAAATTATAAACTGGATGATATGTGGTTTCAACAAAACAATTCTTCGAGCCACATAACACTACCGATTTTGGCTTTATTGCAATGAAAGTTTCCAGAAACCGTAATTTCACGTTTTGGCGTTGTCAATTGGCCACCAAGATCATTTGATTTGACAACGTTTGTCGTTTTTTGTGGCGCACCATCAAAGATAGTGTTTACGCGAATAATCCTCAAACGTTGGAGTATTTGATAGTTAACATTCGTCAAATTATCGCCGCGATACCGCCCGAAATGTGGGAAAAAGTGGTCGAAAATTACCTCAAAAGGATCCACTGCCGCAACCAATCCAGTGGCGGTCATTTAAATGACATTGTATTTCGTACATAATGACAAAGTCCAAGCATTATAATGAAACAAAAGTTTTATCGAAATCATAGCTTTAAAAGTATTTTATTTAACTTTGCTTTTATGGATAATATCTATATGGATATATGTATACAAGTACAGGGTGGGCCATAAGGGTGTTGGCGGTTTAAATATTCAATTAAAAAAAAACTACGAAACATAAAAAAAATATACTTGTGTTTTTAAAAAGTAGAAGCATGGAAATTTTTAAGACTTAAAAATAATGTTGTCCAAATGGCTTCCCTCGGCTGCTTGACACTCTTGGAACCGAAGTCGCAAATTTTGGAAAACTCGTTGAAAAGTTGTTCTCAATATTTTGTTACTTTCCTGAATAATGTTCCTCTTCAACTGCTCTAAATTGGTCGGATTATTCTCGTAGACTACCGATTTAAGGTAGCCCCATAGAAAATAATCGCATGGAGAGAGATCGGGGCTACGTGGGGGCCATTCAATATCCCCAGGAAAAACATTTTTCAGCAGCTCTATGGATACCCTAGCCGTATGACATGTGGCCCCATCCTGTTGAAACCACATCCTCGAGGTATTGCCTTGAAGTTCTTGCAAAGCTGGCACCAAAAAGACTGCTAGCATGTTGCAATAATTGTTCGCTCTAACCGTCATCGCATGCCCCCGTTCGTCCTCAAAAAAGTATAGTCCAATAATAACGGTTGACGTTATCCCAGCCCACACGACAAGCTTAGGGCTGTGAAGCGGACGTTCATGCAAGCGTCGGGGATTAGTCTCGGACCAGAACCGACAATTTTGCTTGTTCACATGGCCATTAAGGTGAAAATTGGCCTCATCACTAAAAATCACGTTGTTGAAATTGTTGAACCCCTCTAGTATCAAATTGACAAAGTTAAGTCGCTTATTGGCATCATCGGGTTTTAATTCTTGGACTATCTGAATCTTATAAGCCTTCAAATGCAAATCACGTTTCAAAATTCGTCGTAAAGTTGTTCTTTTGACATCCAAAGACTGACTTCTCTTACGTGTTGACTGTTGCGGATTTCGCTGAACTGAAACACGAACACGCTCCACAATGTCGTCTGATCTTGCAGAAACTGGGCGACCACGAATCGCAATTGGTACTGTTGAGCCAGTTGTTTCGAACATTCTGATCCATTTTCGTATCACATTGTCGTTTGGAACTTCACTTAAATCGTGTAAACCGTGTGAATGCCGATGGAAACGTCGTGCAGTACATAATCACTGATTTATTGTTTTCATAATACGCTCGGACACAAAATGCACGCTGCACTCCCGTGTACGGCTCCATGGCGACTAAATTTCCAGGAAGCGGCGCAGCGAACAACATATCCCCCCGCCATCCCGCGCCGCGCGTTACCGAGAAATTGAAGAATTAAATCGCCAACACTCATACGGCCCACCCTTTATAACGCTTCCTTGTGGATGTAACATTTTTACCCATTAAATGATATATATTGTCATTTTTTGGGTGAAGACACAAAAATATATATTGCTCATAGGAAACGTTGGCATTCAAATATTCCTCAATTTTAGTCGCAATACGATTAACATACATTTTTCACACCATCAGTTCCATGCAGTATCCCTAAACAATAATGTAGGGCCGTATTAAAAATTTTCCATTCTCGCAAACTCTGCCACAGAGAAACCAAAATAGTACAAACTTGAAACGCACAGAAACTGTTAAACAAAATTGTTTAGAAACTAAAGAAAACAAGTAGAACGTCTGCCTTAAAAAGTCCTTTCACAAACGGCGAGCTTCGATGATGCAAATGCAAAAAGAATGAATAAATAAAGTAACAGCAGTAATCGAGAAAGAATAACAGCGAATGCATTGGAAACAAATGATAAAACCAAGACGCAGCATTTAACTGTTGAACAAAAGCAGTCAGTAAATGCTAGCCCCAAAATGGAAGTAGGGGCACCAAGAAAAACGATCGAACACGGAGAATGTTCCGTCATAGCCAAAACTTTAATAGAAATTTTTCTGAGGTTATACTTTTCTGTTCTATTGATGGTAATGAAAGGCCTGAAATGAAAAGAGGAGAATGCAAATGAAGGCTAAAGCATTTAATTGCATTTTTTTCACTGATGAATACGTAAAATAAACAAAGAGCGCCTAAAAATAGCCCTTTTCATTTTTCCCATACGGCCATAAGCTTCTCTTTCTTGGCAGAAGGGGGAAGGTAAGTTGCAGCGCAACGCCGTGCAAGTGTGAGTGAGAAAATAAACCAAAACCTCTCTGTAGTGGTACGTTGTATGCACCTACTTCTCCTCATATTTTATGTTGTTGATTTTTTAACAAGCGAAAAAATGTCATAAATAAAGGGCGTTTGCAAGCGGTAAACTGAACTTATAATACGAAGTACAGCAAAAGGAAATCCATTACTTTACCAATACGGCATTAAATTCTACATAGCAAATTAATGAAACTATCGATAAAAAAGAGGAAATTATCAATCAGATCGTCTGATCGTCATGTAGATACTAAACTAAGTATTAAATGGAAATGGAAAGTGACAGATTGAATGTAATTAAAACAATCCCCGACCAAGATTTGTGAAAACGTGAATATCGCCAGTGATAAGCAGCCCCTTTAACTCGTGGGAAAATATATAGGAATGCCGAAGGTGAAAACAATGATAAATGAACAAACGAGAGCGGTTCCAAACCCCTGACGTAGCACTGACCAATTTTTTCCATGTGGTCAGTGCAGATGCTTTCAATAGTTTGAAAAATATTATTTTTTGGTGAAAAGTGGCAATCTTATAAAACATATGTTTTAAGTTTTAATGCGCCACATTGTTTTCGAATAGTTATTTTAGCCAACAAAGATCAACGATCTCAATGAATTTGTACACATGGAAGAAATTGGTGAGTGTTATGTAATTCATTATTTTCATTTGAAAGGTCTCAGTCCAACTAATATTAAAGTCGAGCTAGATTCCATCTCTAGATCATCCATATGCGATGACCAAAATTAATGAATTAAAGTTCGATTAGCTTCATCACGCACCGTATCCACCAGGTTTAACTTACTCGAACTACTTTCTAATTCCAAACTTGAAAAAAACGGCTCGGTATTAAAAGATTTATCAACAATGAAGAGGTGGAGTCTGTGGTTGGTGGCTATTTGAAGGAGTTTGACAGCTCTTTCTATAAACAGTTCTAGTTCTAGGACCGCCCCCGTTAATTAGAAGTTTTTCTTTTAAACATTATCCTGTAAGACTGTTTACCCAGTGTACAACGTACGAGTGTAAGGTGAATTTTCATTTTTCTCAAAAAATATTTATTTATTCATCAATTTCTATTTTATCTCCTTCAAAGTAGTCCCCATCAGATATAATACACTTGAGTCAGCGTTTTTTCTAATCATCGAAGCAGCTCTAATATGCACTTTTTTGTATGTCCTTAAGCTCTCTCAGGGATTCGGTTTTTAAACGCCATCCTTTCATGGATCTCTTCAGTCTTGGGAACGGGAAAAATCACGGCGGACCAAATCAGGTGAATACGGTGGTAGAGACATGATAACGGTGTTGTTTTTGGCCAAATAACCTCTCACAAGCAAAGATGAGTGAGCAGGTGCATTACCATGGTACAAAAGCCATTAATTTTTTTCACAATACCTGGCGTTTTTATCTTACAGCTTCACGCAAACGGCGCATAACTTCAAGGCAATACTCCTTATTTAGCGTACGATCTTGTGGTAAAAACTCCTGATGCACAACGCCATGATAATTGAAAAAAACAATGAGAAAACCCTTAACATTTGATCGAATTTGAGGTGCTTTTTTTGGTCTTGGCTCTCATGAACTCATCCATTGGGACGATTGGGCTTTGGTTTCGATGTCATAACCATATGCCCATGATTCGTCACCAGTTATGGCAATTTTTAGCAAAACTGGATCATCGTTGTGGTCATCTAACAATTCCTGTGCGATGCCCATGCGACGCTGTTTTTGGTTAAAATTCAGCAATTTTGGAACGAACTTCGCTGCCACACGCTTCATGCCCAAAATTTCCGAAAAGATTGCATGGCATGAGCCAACCGATATGCCGACATCCTCAGCAACTTCTCTAATTGTGATTCGACGATTCTCCATAACAATTTTCTTCACTTTCTCAACATTATCATCGGTTGTCCAGAGCGATTGTCACATCTTCTCGACCTTCTGTGAAAAGCTTGCAAATTTTTTTGACTCAGAGTACTCTCATCGTATGTCACTGTCAACATTCCAAGTGTTTTTGAGCTTTTAATTCCATATTTTACACAAAATTTGATGCAACTTCTTTGATCCATTTTTTTTTTTTTTTTTTTTGTTTTTTTGATAGCAAAAAATCGCCAAACACGCAAAAAACTTCTTATTTACGCCTCTCACAAACAAACTAAACACGCTATTTGGATAAAACCGTCAACATATCTTTGAGACAATGTAAAAAAAAAAATAATAATCGAAAGTCGAATGTACGTAGCCTGTGAAATTTGAAAATTCATCTTATTTTTTGAACACACCTCGTATAGTTAGTAGTAGTTAGTTGTGTGCAAATTTTTTTTTGGCAAACGGTTATAAAATCTTATTTTAATATAAATTTTAAATATATTTTGAAATTGTATTCGATTGTTGAATTACAAAGAGAATGCATAATTTGGCAATCGCTTTCTGAATAATTTGAAAATATTTGGCTGTTTTACTGGCTGCTCGATCAAAAAATGCCGCATGGAATATTTTCTTCCTGTAAAGTACGAATCGTGAAAGGAGCAAAGATTAACAAGAAAAATTCCTCAAAACAGACAAACCCTCCCTTTAAACTCTTTTTTGATCTAAACATACCCAAAACACGATTTCGCCCTGGGGTTTAGGAACCCTACAATTCGAAGCTGTTGCACGGAACGAAACTGCGTAATATGAGATATTACACAATTTCGTCGACAGCTTGAATGGGCTATAACAAGATTTCATACTTTGGGAATGTTTGGGGTATTATGGCGATATTGGACGTTGCATTTGGCGTTGAAGCTACAAATAAATCTGACCACGCTGGTCGTGATCATTCAATCCTTGTTTAGCGTTGAATAGAAAATTAGCTATTAGGTATAGGTATTAATGCAGTGTTGTGGGCTTAGACAATATTTTGCTTACACTTTAATGGCGGCGTTAGAGTGCATGCCTGATGTGGCTCTTTAAAGAATAAAAATTGAAACTATTTTAAAAAATTTACAAAAATTTTGCATTTTTACATTAGATTCCATTCTACGACAGGCCGAAAACATAACTAAAAGATGTTAGGGCAGATTTTTTTATGATCCTAAATCTTTAACGTTCTAAAAACCGCTTCTACGTAACATTTGATAGAAGTACTTAATTCATCAGTAACCGACCGTGGCGCTATGGTTAATACACGCATTTATCGCGGGTTCAAATCCAGCATACAGCTACCTATCATTATGTGAAGGGCAATCACCTCGATACGTCTGACGACATATCATATTTTGGAAATATTTGGGGTATTATGGCAATATTGGACGATGTTTTTTTCGGTTAAGTTACAGACAAATCTGACAATACTGGTCGTGACCATTCAACCCTGGTTTAGTGTTCAATAGAAAGTTAGGTATTAATGCAGTGCTACAGTTATGGAATATATTTATTTCCTTTACACTTTTATGGTGACTTTAGAGTGCACGTCTGGTCGCCTAATTAAAGAATAACAATTGGAACTATTTTGAAAAATTAATAAAAATTACATATTTTTATGTTAGACTAGCAGACCCGGCAAACGTTGTTTTGCCTTCAAAATGTTAATGTGGTAAAAAAAATTAATTGCAAAAATCTCATCTCCAACGCCATCTATCACTTCAAATAAAACCTTTTAAACTTTCCGGAATACTCTACCAATAATTTAAGACCAAAATGAGCCAAATCGGTTCAACCGTTCTCGAGCTTTAGCGAGACTAACGCACAGCAATTGATTTTTATATATGTAGATTTCATTATACCATTATACAAATATATATATATATATATATATATATATACATATATATTTTTGTTTTTTTTTTTTGTTTTTTTTTGTTCTGATCTTAAATCTTTAACGTTCTAAAAACTTCTCACACGTAACATTTGACCATTTGATAGAAGCACTTTATTCATCAGTAACCGACCGTATGCGCACAAGATCACGGGTTCAATCCAGCATTCAGCTGCCTATCATTATTTAAAGGGCGATCACCTCGATATACTGATGAATATTTCGAGTCAAGCAATCGACAATTCTTGTAAATGCTTCTCAAACTGTGACATTTGGAATCGTTGTTAAACAGTAGTCCCCGTTGAGGCAATCTAAAAGTAGAATGCGAGTAAGCTCATTGGGAGGGTATTTGTTTCTTTCTTAATTCATCAATTACACACACGTTTCTAGGCTGGCTTATCACCCCAAAAAATGACACACTTTTCTTGAAACTAAACTATAAAATAAATAAAAGAAACAACTATGAAAAAACTACTACGTATTGTCGTTATCGGTTTGTTTTATTCACACACAATATCTGTATGCAGAAAATGGCATCTGTGTGGTGTCCGCACATAAGGGCGGAGCCTACCCGGATCCTTCAACAGAGTGGAAGCATGAGTGAGTGTGTTTGTTCGGGTGTGTGTGTGTGTGTATGTGTGTGTGACTGGCCGAGTAAAAGTGCGAGTGTGAGTAGGTTTAACCATTCTGCTGTATTTGTCTGGTTTCGCAAAAAAAAAACGCATTTTTACGTAAAATATCAGTTTTTTAGTCGCATCGCTACACGCTGACTCTCTGTATTTTTCTCGTAACTCGTGGGGTATCCAGGGGTATTGGGTGGATTTTTCGATGAGCATCCGCATGTAATTGTGTTCTCTGCTAGGGCCGTTTTTTAGCATTCTCCAAATCTGCCTACTATACATAGTTTTTTCCTTGCCAATACTTTTTCGATTTTTTTTTCGCTTCTGTCCACATATATATATATACATATATATGTATATGTATATATAGATATATGTATGATGATGTATATATTTAATGGTTTTGCGTGTTCAGTTACTTCAAAATCAGGGTTCAGGGTTTTTTCTGTTGTTTTTTATTGTTAGCCTGTTTCTATATTTTTTTTCCAGCAATTCCTGCAAATTTAGGCTGGCGCAACACAAAAAAACCTAGTGGGCTTATAGGCGCTGTAAATGATAAATGACAAAGCAGCCGTCGCTGGGCTATTACAATAAAACCCCCCTAAATATAGCGTTCTTAGATATGACATACAAGTATTCCAATTGTGTAACTAAATTCTGCCAAATTTGTTGGATAGAGGACAAAGGGTTGAATGCCGTTTTAAATTAATTACAGTAATTTTATAACGTAAGCGAGATTATTTATTGCGAAATTCGATGACAAATTGTATTGAATATTAAATTTTTGTCTACGTGCCTATTGCATTCGGGGAGAAGCTCAATCCCAATCCAACGAAATTAGGAAAAAGTGGAGTTATCAGATACCTACGGTGGTTGTAAAAATTATGGGGTATACGATTTTCTTGCAGTCAGGATAAGGCTACCCTATAAATATGCAATTCGACAATGGAACCATTGCTCTGTACTACTTGCGGTACTTTATCATTCTTTAAACTGTACCATCCCTAAGATGAATTTCACTCAATTCATGTCTGATATGTATTAATATGAAAATTATTAAGAACGGGAAATTAGGACATAAGAAAATGGGATTATGAAACCGTTTTATTTAAATATAAGCTGACGAAATTTGAAAATAAAATTGCTAAGCACACTTTAGCCAATATATTTGGGTACGCGTTTTTATTAAAATATTAGTTAGCTAGACAACGCTGATTACCAGTAATTGCCAGAGGCTTTGAAAAAAAGAAGGCGGTAAAAGCAAAACAGACAGGCCCTATAATAATATACATTACGAGGTCTGATCAAAAAATAACCGTTATTTTGTCATTTTTTTCAAAAAGTATTTATTTATTCTTCAATTTCTATTTTATTTCCTTTCAAGTAGTCCCCCTCAGATATAATACACTTGTGCCATCGTTTCTTCTAATCCTTGAAACACTTCTATAATGCGCTTTTTGGTATCGCCAATAACTCCTGCTTCGATTTTGCTTTTATCTTCTCAATCGTAGCAAAACGCTTTCCTTTCATCGGTGTCTTAAGTTTTGGGACGAGGAAAAAGTCAACGGGGGCCAAGTCCGGTGAATACGGTGGTTGAGGCATGATTGCGGTTTGGCCAAAAACTTACGCACAAGTATCGATGTGTGAGTTGGTGCGTTATCATGGTGCAAAATTCATCGCGCCCATTCCGATACCTCCCATACCAATTGGACGATTTTCCAAAATTCAGTTTTATCTCTGCAACCTGTAGTCGTTGGGCTGCAGTAGCATGGTTTACTGTTTAACTGTTTGACTTATAATTCTCCTGAAGTTGGAGAAAAATTGACCGAGTAAACACAACCCTTCATCTGGTTCTCATAAGCAAATTACCGATTTAATGTCTATGTTTTGGGTTTCATATCTTTCTCGTAGTTATACTGAATTCAGTTAAATTTGGCACACGTTATGCATTTGATGAAGAAAGTTGTGGAAATGGAAACGTAGGGCAGTGACACGCCCCTTCTGGTTCGTCCCGCGGACATTATCGATTTAATCCGTATATTCTGAGCTTCACATCTTACTAGTTTTTGTAGGGAGTTCAATCACATTTGGTTTTCTGCCTTCCTTTCTACACTGTGCATTCTATGCGCCTCAACAACTTTGCATTTGCCTTACGTAATGGCCGCTTTTACTTATACCAACTAATCTAATCTAATCTAAATCCTTCAAAAAGAATGTAATGTAAACTTGGTAAAAATACCTACAAATCTATTTTGTCTTTTTTACTTTATTATTGCAATCGGATTTTTTAATTTGATGCCAATTTTTATCCAATCAATTCTCATTTTTAATTTGTATGCCGGCCAATTTTGTTTCATTAATTTCTGAAATTCGTATACGAATGGAAAAAATCTGTCAGCCAGCAACAAACAAAGTTATTCCTTAACAAATTGCTCACTAATTAAATGATAGACAGTTTGTATTAACCGGCGAAAGAGAGGCAAAAGGATGTGCAACAAAATGGAAAAGAGGGCATAATTGAAATAGTTGATAATGAAAATCATATGAATGATAGTGCGAAGGAATGGAAGGTCAGAAGATTGACAACTGCAGGCATATGGTTATGCAAGGGAAAAACTTTTGGTAATGATTAAACATTTACAAAAAAGGACATAGAGAGTATCGGATCTGGCTTATGTTGCTGTATATGAATAAAAGTTGTATATAAATTAAAGTTCTATATAAATTCTGATACTAATGAACAGTTTACAATTAAGAAACTTGTAATTCTTACATTCTGAAATATTAAAAAAAAAAACATAACATATTAAGCCAAGTTTGAACAGTACATAAAACCCTTACCAGCATGGAATATATTTGTGTGGACGAATAAAGAGAAGAATTTGCCGGTGGGTTTTTAGTGGCTGATGGCTCCATAGCGATTCTGAGAGTAATATAAACTTATGTAAACTTACCCAAATTACTGATATTAAGAAAGTCAAATTAACCCCAAATGAAATCAAATGTTATTGCGCGATATATCGAATCTCAGAGGTATTTTCCAAACAAAGCAAAAAAAAAGAAGCAAATTCGCTTGCATCCCATGAATAAGATATGGGAATTTCCCACATTCAGTGAGGTTTATACACATTCTATTTCTAAAATCCCGCAAGGCTACCTTAACACCACAGTTTGCGATGAATTTGTCAGACTGGTCCATTAAACGACTAC
This sequence comes from Philornis downsi, assembly GCA_019455685.1. Classification (NCBI taxonomy): domain Eukaryota; kingdom Metazoa; phylum Arthropoda; class Insecta; order Diptera; family Muscidae; genus Philornis; species Philornis downsi. The sequence continues at coordinate 2,274,182 of JAHXMU010000022.1, forward strand.
TTGAAGTAGTCGTCAGATACAACGACATCACAGCCACTCAAATAATAATAGATGGCTATAGGGGGGATTGAACTCGCGATCTTGTTTTATCCACCTTAGCGCCAAGGTCAGTCATCCACTTTTCCCGACAACTGTGACAAATTTTACATAACAAATGATATTACCGTTTGAATTACGCTTGGGTTTGAATGACGCAAAAATGCATTTTGCCGACTTTTACAATCTTCGATTTTGTTGAAAACTGATTTAACGGAACGGCCTCCGATAAGTAAAAAATAAATATTTACAGATGGCATAAACAATTCCAAGAAGGCTGAAAATGACTTGATGACGATGAACGCCCCTGAAAGTCTCATCTACCAAATCTAAAATCCAACATTTGTGCCAAATTTTGCGTCATAAATGTTATTCCAAGGGTTTAGGTACGCTTGATTTTGTACGACGTAAAAAACGATTTCAGCAATTTTGACACAGTTTGATTTATTTTTAGTTACGACTAATGAAGTTGCATCAAATTTTGTTGACGAAATGCTTGTGTTCGGAAAGAAATGTTACAATTTAAACAGTTTAAGAAAGAGTTGAAGACCAAGAGCGCCCAGGCGACCATCAACCTCCATCGGCGGAAATCACGTCCAACAAGTCCACAATTTGGTACTCCACAACCTTCGATTAACAGTGAGGGACATTGCTCATGATGTTGGTATTTTAAACGGGCCAGCTAACTCCACTATAAAAGATATTTTGGGCCTCCAGCACCGTCAAATATCAATTAGCACCAAAACCATTTAATTTTTCGAAAAAAGGCCGTAGTCTTTAAATCAGTGAAAGGAAAATTCCCACCTATCAGCGCATTATATAAAGCATTACATCACATGGCACAGGGTTATCCATTTAGTGGTTTCTAAACCACCGGTATGGCAAGACTGTCATCTCAAGCATTATTTATTTAGTAAAAGGTTTGCTATTTACGAAAATAGATCATTTAGCAACGTAAGAACAAAGAACATGTAAAAACAGTTCAAACGTACTATAAAAGTGGTGATTCAAACGTGAGCACTTTTCGTGTATTACGGGGTAATTATGGTCGTCATAATCAACCTACTGTGCAAGGAATTGGTAAGATTATAAGAAATTTAAAGAGACTGCAAGTGTTACGGATGTGGTCAGGCCTGTACATTATCGCAATGTACGCACTGCCAAAAATATCGCTTCTGTTAGTGAAGGTGTTGCGGATGATCCGAATTTCAATTCATAGCGACTGTTTGCTGTGTATTATGGTCTGAAGCTGTCATTGGATCTTATTTTTTCGAAAACGACGCTGTATTTAGAGCTCAATTCAAAGCGCTACGCCCGTAAGATAACTGACTTTTTTAACATGCATTTGAAGATTATGAACTGGACGACGTATGGTTTCAACAAGACTGTGCCAAGACCCATACAATACGACCGATTTTGGTTTTATTGCATGAGAAGTTTACGGAAAGTGTAAGTTTACGTTTTGGTGACGTCAATTGTCCACCAAGATCATGAGATTTGACGCCGTAAAACTTTTTTTTGTGGAGCTACGTCAACGACCGTGTTTTCGCCGATAATCGCTAAACGTTGGAGCATTTGAAAACCAACATTTGTCACGTTAACACCGAGATACTTCCCGGAATGTGCGCAAAAGTGGTCGAAAGATACCTCAAGAAGATCCACTGCTGCAAGCAATCCAGAGGCGGTCATTTAAATGGTATTTTGTTTCATACATAATGGCAAGATTCAAGCATTATAATGAAATAAAAGCCTCATCGAATTATAGCTTTATGTGTGTACGTTATTTAACTTTGTTTTTGAAACCGAAGTTCGGATTGATAACCCTTTCAAACGAGAGAATGTCGAGCCAAAGGTTAAACATGCTAAAAAAGAGCGGGTGGAAGTCACTTTAAAATCGATGCTATGCTGACAGCTTTCTTAGATTATTGTAGAATTGTGCATTATGAATTTCTTTCGCCTTCTTCTCCTTCGCCTTCTTTCGAATATTATTTGAGTGTCATACAAGATTACGTGAAACTATTCCCAATCCGTGGCCAGATAGATAGCCAGACAACTCCATAATCACCGTGTTTGCCTGATTCACCATCGCGTGATTTCTAACTAATCCCTAAACTCAAGAGGCCGCTCCGTGCACAAAGTATGAGTCGATTGAAGAGATCTAGCGTGAATCTCAAAGTGCTCTGAATGCCATAGAGGAAAATGAATATTTGGCAAGCTTATGTCCGGAGGAAATACCTTCGAAGTTTGTTGCCTGGCTTGCATGTCAAGGTCCATGACAACGTAAGCCCATGTCTTATCGCCTGAAGTCATGCTTTTTGTGAATGTGGGTTGGGAATTGATTCATTCTAGTTCATCTTCAGCAAAAATCAAGTTTCTGGAGAATCAAGTTTCTGAGGAAAATTCTGGTCTCTCGCAAATAGCCAAACAATCGTATCGAATGGCACAGAAAGCTTAGCAATTATCTCCCTCACACTTAAGTGATGATTTTCAGTCAACATGTCCTTTTTTTATCGGCGTAAAGTTCCGTTGAAAACGTTAATGACCGGCCCGAGCGGGGTAAATTTTCCTCTTGATCGCATTTGCATATATTGTACCACTTGTATGCAAGTGTACTTGACAGGGTCGATTCATTGTAAACCTCTTGAAACATTTTCGTCAATGCAGCGCATGATATTCAAAATTTGAAATAAAACTATTTTTTCTACATTATTGTTCATTGTAAAAATCGCACAGCAAATTGCTTAAGAACGGACAAAATTGAGCAATGTGTAGTACCTAAATGGCAGATCTCCCAAACTCTGCATTAGGATATAGAATAGTTATGCCAATTCAGCGACAGAAAAAATTTTCACAATCCCTTCAAGCGAGCTTTTTCAATAATTAATTCCCGATACCTTTTGACAGACCGTAGCCAATACTTATTTTCTGGCCAGGGAAGTGTTAATATTACACTACCATATTCAAAGCATGGATAGTTTTAACCTGTAACACAAATATTATTTCGGTTTTCAATGAAACGCATCTCAGGATATGCCTATAAATTACTTATAGCTAAAGGATACAAAATGTCCTAAACTCAAATAAGCAATCAAAGGACCACAGTTGCTCATTGCTCCAAAAGGAGTTTCCTTAAATCAATAATGTTAAACATAACCAACAAAAACCAATAGATGAGCAACGAACTGCCAAAAAGTAAAATTAACGCATATAAAATCGAAATTCAAATGCCAGAAGCAACAGAAAACAGGTTGAATTGCAGTCAAATATGACGATCGATTATTTACATATAACATTTCTGGAGTGAGTGAAATTAAAGCAGCAAACAAGGCAACGTCTGCGAAATATCCACTCCAATCAAACCAACGAAGTATTTCCCAAGATCTCTCAAATTACAGAAAGCACTAAGAGGGAGGGGTTTATTTAAACATTGCGCTACCTGTCTATGCCTCATGATGGTTGCTCTTTATATTCGGTTTTATGGCTTTTATTTTTTATTTTTTTTTTTTTTTCTTTTAATTTATTTTTCTGTTTCTGTTCATTTATTTGCAATAATTTTTCGCTGATTATTTAAAAAACAGAATCTACTCCAATGACCAAAACATTCATACTAATGCACTGTGTTTGGAAACTAAAACGATAAGTACTAAATCCGACACAATAAATTTGGAAAAAAACTACCATTTGACTCATGGTCTACCTGCCGTACAATTCAAACCAATATTTCACTTCTGGTAAAGGTAGTGTGGCATACCTTCCCCCCGTACGTGAGCATACCGAGTCGCTTTAATAAAGGAAGATTTTTTAATGGTAGTTTTTATAAAAATCGAATAAAACAATCAAATTTGTATCATATGTTAAAATTTTTTTTAATTGGAATCTATAAATTGGTCTTTGCCATTTAATTTTTAAAGATAATTTCATGCAAATGTTGTCCGCGGCTTCGTCTCAAAATGTCCATTCTGAAGGTTTATTTTTTCGTAACTTTTTCGAGCATTTCGGCCTGTATTCCACGAATAACTCGTGTTATGTTATCCTGTAAGGCTTCAATAGTGTTCGGCTTGTCCACATAGAATAACGACTTGACATAACCCCACAAGAAATAATCAAGAGGCGTTAAATCGCAAGATCTTGGGGGCCAACTTACAGGGCCAAATCAAGAGATAAGCTGCTCACCAAATCCATCCCTCAACATATCTATTGTTTCATGAGCAGTGTAGAATGTTGCACCATCCTGATGAAACCACATGTCAACCAAGTTCAACTCAGCTAATTGAGGCCAAAAGGAAAGTCGCATATCATGTCTCGATATCGTTCGCCGTTGGCGGTAACGTTTCTTCCACGGTCGTCTTTGAAGAAAAATGGACCGATGATGCCACCAGCCCCTAAACTACTCCAGACTGTCATTTTGTCGTCATGTCATGTATGATATGTGGCTGTTCATCACTCCAGATGCGACAGTTTTTTTCTGTGCACGTAACCGTTCAGCAAGAAATGAGCCTCATCACTGAACACAATTTTTCGATAAAACAGCGAATTTTCATTGAGCTTTTGTAAGGCCCATTCACCAAAAATTAGACGTTGTGGTAGGTCATTCGGCTTCAATTCTTGCATGAGTTGAATTTATAGGCTTTCAAATCCAAAACGACGCGTAAAATTTTCCTTGTGGTTGAGTAACACATGCCCAATCGCTGAGAACGGCGACGAATTGACATTTCACGATCGTCATTAACAATGGTCGCTACGGCTGCGATATTTTCTTCCGTACGCACTCTACTTATGCGGGGCGATAGTTTTATGTCCAACAAAGTAAATTTGGTGCGAAATTTGGAGATAATAGCACGAATTATTGATTCCTCAGATTGATTATGACAACCATAAAATGGTCGTATCAAACGATGCATATTTTTCACAGAGCACGAATTTTGATAATAAATTTCAGCGATTTGCAATCGTTGATCGTTTGTTAGTCTTTCCATAATGAAATGGCAGAGTATACTGTACACTTTTCACTATGACAGATGACTTTTGGACGCCACTACCAACCAGTGCTGCCAACCTGAAAAACGTAAATCTTAAAAAATCACCCTGTACTACATAATATTTCGTAATAACACACCAGTACAGACGTACGCTCCCATCGTTTACAGGTATAGCCAAAGGATGCGAAAGCCCCTAAAACGATACATGCGAATGGTGAACCACAATTGTTCTCTGCCACAATAATCTCACATATTTCCAACAAAATCAGCAGATATGAAGCAATTGCCAAAAAATAAACGCAAAATGAAAATGCAAAGAAAAAACAAGTTCAATTGCAGTCAAATATTTCTATCGATTATTTGCATATACAATTTCTAGAGTGAATGCAATAAAAATCGACAAATAAGACAACGTTTGCAAAGTAAGTCTACTGATCAAATGAACCATGCGTTTTTTGAAGACCACTCAAATTATACAAAAATCACTAAGGAGATGGGGTCTATTTAAACTTTGCGCCACGAGTGTGATGCTATCATTGCCGGCTGTCTATGCCTCATGATGGATGCTGTTTTTCATTCGTCTTGTTTCATTTTCATAGCTTCATAGATTACAGACCAACCCGAAAGTTATGTTTTTTTTTTTTTTTGGTGAAATGTTTGTTACTACTTCTCATGGTTTTATTTGCAACAATTTTTCACTGATTATGTAGAGAGCAGAATTTTCTCCAATGACCAAACTTGTTTACTCATACTAATGCACTGTGTTTGGAAACCAATATGAGAAGCACTGAATTATAAATAATACAAAATTCAAATAAATAATATATTAAATAAAATTAAACAAATTTGGGATTAGCTTAGATAACAAACTAAGCTTCAAATTAACATGTGGTTACTATCATGTGCATATTTTTACAACACTGATTTAGTGTTGCCTAGATCTGTCGGCCCAATATTCTATATTGTTTAGAGCTATATAGTGGCATAATAATAAACAAAATATTAAGAAAATTCAGATGACCTTTAACAGAGTTATGAGTTATTTGCATTCACTGAGGCATCATGTTCATATAACACTGTATGTTAAGCGCTTTTTGGGCTGTAGTTTTAAAAATTAACACTGGTCGCTACGGCTGCAATATTTTCTTCGGTACGCATTCTACGCATGCGAGTCGATGATTTTATGTCCACCAAAGTAAATTTGGAAATAACAGCACAAATTGTTGATTCAGCACGTTGATTATGACGTCCATAAAATGGTCGTATCAAACGATGCACATTTTTCACAGAGCACGAATTTTGATAATAAATTTCTGCGATTTGCAATCGTTGGTCGTTTGTTAGTCTTTCCATGATGAAATGGCAGAGAATACTGTACACTTTTCACTTTGACAGGTGACGTTTTGGGCGCCATTACCAACCAGTGCTGCAAACCTGAAAAACTTAAATCTTAAAAAATCACTCTATATTATTGAGACATTTTGTAACAAAAATGATCTCACGCAGGATGATGACTTATCTTGCACCACAGGTTGACTCACCAATTGTGCTACACTAAGAAACTCAAAAAACGTTGTTTTTAATCAATGTATTTCATATATTGTTAACTTTTATTTTATAGAAAAATCAATTTTATTTTATGTTACTAATTTGTTTTGAAGATGATGAACCGTAAATGACCTCCATGTTCCATTCACGCGTATGCGACACCTGATCAGAAAATTTCTCATTACGGCCTAAAAAGTTCAAGCCGCTCTCACCGAAATTATTGTTTTAATGGACTGCTTCAATGCAGCCAAATTCCTTGGTTTTATTTCGTATACCTTCTGCATGAAATAAAACCATAAAATAGTCTGGTGCAAGCAGGTCAGGTGGCCTTGGGGGCCAGCGGAAAGTGGAGTTTCTGGATAGTAATTTGTTTGGGAATTTTTGTTGGAACTCCGCCATAAGCGGTCTGGCAATGTGTGCAGCTGCTCCATCTTGCTGGAACTAAATGCTGCTGAAACGGCTACGTCTTCGGCGCAGTTCTGGCTATAAAACCTCCTTGAATATTTTTAAATAATTGTCCCCATTGACCGTTACTATTACACCGTTTTTCTGGAAGAACTAGGGCGCCACAATGCACCTTGATGAAACTGGGCACCACCCAGTGACTCGTTCTGGGCGCAGTTCCATCTCATGGAGTATTTCTGTATTAGATTTATTCCATACACGGCAATTTTGCTTGTTTACATTGCCATTTAGATCAAAATGTGTCACATTAGACATAAACAAATCGTAAATAATCAAGTTTTTGTCTTTTTCGTCCATTTCAATCGTTTTTTTTTTTTTTTCTTTAGAAAAATTGCAGGCAAATAGACAAATCCAGAGGGTTTAGCTTCTTGTAATTTTGACTTTGTATGGAAACAAGTTTAATCCATCATGAATTATCCGTTGTAATAACCGTCTGGTAACTCCAATTTGAGCCGATAAGTTTCGAGTCGAAATGCTTGGATTTGCCGGACATAGGGATCTCAATGGTAAGATCTTCTAGATAAGGCAATTATGGTTACCCACCTCATAATGGTCCATCTACTCGGGTGAGTGTCGCCAAACTCCCTCCTTTAGGAGGAAATGAAGGACTGCAACGTATGGTGCTGCTGCACTATCCAAATCCTCTTTTCGGTACCCCAAGCATTCATTTTACTAAATCTTAATAGTAACCTGTCAAATAAAAAACAAAAATAAACCGATTACTCCCACAGAAAAAAAATATTACACAGAAAATATTTTTAGAAGTTATTATTATTATTATTATTATTAAATAAAAAAATATAAAAGTTATTACGTTTTGTGTTTGTAGCACGATTTGTGCGCCACTCTGTATCTTTGGAATGGAGTTATTACGTTTTGTGTTTGCAGCAAGATGGCTTTATTCCATTTTAGGGAGAGTTATTTGCTTGACTAATGCAATCTATTAGACGGCCAAACCTTGGACGTCATACACGCCGTGCAATAATTAGTCAGAATGTCCGTGATAATCAAACGAAAGAGGAACGCGTAGAACAAACTGAATGGAGACATGCCTATATTGCACAAGTTCGCGCTGCACAATCGCCACCTCAATGTGATTCAAGCGACGATCATCAAGGGCAAATTCAAAGGAGAGGAAGTCCTTATTCCACGAATTCAGATAATTCCAACTGATCTTCCATTCCAATTCAAGCGGATTCAATTCTTCATTCGATTGGCTTTTGTGACGACAATCAATAAATGGCAAGGCCAATCATTTGAAGTCTGTGGGATTAATCTCGAATTTCCCTGTTTTTCGCACGGTCAGCTGTACGTTGCCTGTTCGAGTGTTTGGAAACCGTCTTCGTTGTTTGTTTTTCCGCCGGAAAACAATTCAGAAAACATTGTTCATCATATCGCTCTCTACTGATTTCGATTCCATTCAAATAAATCGCATTGAAATTTGAACTATCTGTGTTTTATTATTTGCTACCTTGCAGAGAGTTTATCTGAAGGCGTTAAATTGTGGCTAGTCGAAGTTCGTTGAGTCCGCTAGTATTTCATTAAAACAGCACAAATTTGCCATGTTCCCTTACACTGTACGCAAGCGGGCACCAAGCTAAAGTAGACAATCTATTGCCGGTTTTAATTCATCCATTATTTGACTGATTTTTTTTTTTTTTTTTTTTGCTACGCTACATTTTCTGTGTCTCAGTCTCTCTGTACTTTCAGCTTGTCGTCATAAATTGCTTAGCTGTTTGGCTGGTGAGTCGATAGGGTGGCGCCACTGGTCATCACATTATTGAAAGCCGTGAGTGTTTGTGCCACCCAAACCCTTTAGCTGTTCCAGCAGCAGATTTTCACGTGTTACTCCCGTGTGTGCTTCAGTGCAATTTCAGGCACTTTTTCTAAAGGAAGTCTGAGCCATCGCACCAACAAAAAAAAAAACCCCCTGTTTAATTTCTATCAAAATTGCCAAAAAGAAAAAATACATAACAAAGTACAAGTATGTAAAATAAACGGCGTGAGCAAGAATTTCGCATCTAAATGATGTATTTTGAGTTTACAAATAATATACGTAAAAGCAAAATGCGGTGTACATACAAGGACTTTGTATGGCACATGGCTTTTAGTTGCTGTTCATTTTTGCGAAAGTTGTTTTTTCCGCGTTTTTACCCCACGATATGTATTATCATTTGATCAATTCAGTTAGTTAGCGAATTTTTTGTGGTTTTTTTTTATTTTGCTCATCTTTTTGCAAGGTAGCAAATATGTCCATTTGGAGTTCTACAAATAGCCAAAGGATAAGTTGGCATAAATTGCATTAGCCTTATAAAATGTATGGATAGACAGACACAAAGTGTCGTTAATATCTTTCATCATTTATGTCTAAAGCGGCAGTTAAAGACATTGACTGTTAAGTAGGATTAAGACAGAGCATGGGGATTAGTTAGAGCTATTTTGAATCCGGAAAAGTCTTTTTGAATGAATTTGGTTTCAGTGTTGACGCTAAAAGAGAAAATTCTAATGTTATCTGTCTGATTGTTATTCGCTTGAAAGTAACCAGAAACTTTTGCAAAATTTAACAGATTAATTAAAGCTATTTTAAATTGTGAAAAGTCTTATTGAGTGGATTTGATTCTCGTGTTGATGCTAAAAGGATAAATTCTAATTTTATCTACCTGATTGTTATTCGCTAGAAAGTAACCAAAAACTTTTGCGGAATTTACCAAGCAAGTCACGATTTCCGACATTCGGACAAGTATTTATTTCCTGGTTAAAGTATTAAATATATCAGTGGTGATATCTAAATTAAAAAGGCGTCTAGTTGGAGTAAATTAACTTACTTACTAACACCGAAGCGTATTAAGCAAGGAAGCAACATCTGCTACTGAAATTCAGCTCTTATACCAACACTACTATTGGATGCAATGGTCTGATAATCAGCTTATTTTAAATAAGGTTAATTTGGAAATCCAAATGAAAGTCTAGAAACGCTCCCTACCCTGCAAGTCTTTATAAAGACGATATCTGTATAATTGCAAGATATAGTTTATGACCCTGATTTGTTCAAATGAGCTGATGGAAGACAAATACGAGGAAACCAAAGACAACATTATAACGGGTGTCCAAACAAGAACGCAAGATTTAAATTTGGCGGCATTCGAAGTGTCATTGTTTGATATTTGAACAATTGTTATTGCTTGCTAGTAGAAGGTACGAGGTTAGTAAAAATGAAGCGCTACACGAATGAACAACTCATTCTCATTGTGAACTTGTTTTACCAAAATGGTGAAAGTTTTGCGGCTACAGTTCGCAAATTGCGATCAATTTGGGGTCACAACAATGCTCTAATAGAGTCAACTGTAAAGAGATTAATAGATAAATTTCCAAAACTGGGTCTGCTAGTAATGTAAGGACAACAATGCGCCTTCGACCAGGTCGATCTACCGAAAATGTCGCAGCTGTACGTGATGATGTCGCTCAGCTCAGCTCAGCAAATTGGTGTCTCCAAATCCATTATGCATCGAATTTTGAGGAAAGATTTGCATCTTTATGCATACAAAGTTCAATTGACTCAGGAACTGAAGCCAGCTGAACATGGACAGCGAAGGGAGTTCGTTAATTGGCTATTGGAGAGACAACGTGAAAATGCTGATTTTGCCGATAAACTCATCCTCAGTGGCGAGGCCCATTTCCATCTTTATGGCTTTGTCAATAAGCAGAATTGTCGCATTTGGGGTGAGGAAAATCCTCGAGTGATTCACGAGAAGCAAATGCATCCTCAACGTGAACCTGTGTGGTGCGGAATTTGGACTGGAGGAATCATTGGACCTTTTTTTATGAAAATGAGGCATGTCAAGCTCAAACAGTCAATGGTGTTCTATATCGTGAAATGATAACCAGTTTTTTCGTGCCTAGAATTGAATGTGGAGGGCATGTGGTTTCAACAAGACGGCACCACAAGTCATACAGCCAGAGAAACAATTCAATTGCTGCATCCTCTTGCGTTCTTGTTGGGACACTCCTTATAAGACCACATTATATTTTATAAAAAAAAGAACAAACGACTGCAAACGACCTTGGCCAAGATATTAAAATGGTTCTGGGAGATGTTAATGCGAAAATGGAAAGGAAAGATTTTCTTAGTCCAACAGTCGGATTCAGACTGGTTTCTTTCGCCTCGGGACATAACATGATTATAAGCGGTACTAAAGGGGTAGATGATCCAACTGTTGTCATTATGATGCTACTGTAACAATCAAACGGTTAATAAAACTACGCTCATTTTTTAACAAAAGTGTGTCTCTTTTGTCGTTTACAAGCCAGCGTAAGAACATCGTTTTATGTCGCAGTTACAAAAATGGAATTCAAACGCGCCAGTGTTGTTGCTTTGAATTTGTTTATAAAGCTAAGTCTTGTATTCTTTTCACGAAGAAAAACATTTCACAAGACAATGTTCGGCAGTGAAAAAATTTCGTGCCATTTCCAGCTTTTCTTGCGTTGATTTCCAACACTGAAATTTGCACTGCTGATACATCATAATGCAGGTGGCGCATGAATCGTGAAACTGTCTATGGGGACCATTATTTAAAGATGTTAAAGGATTATTTTTTACCCATTACTGCGTAGAAGATGTATCCTTGTCAACAGCATTTGACCAGACCAGCTATGATGGAGCTTCAACGAAAATTCCCAAACAAATCACTATCCAGAAACTCCACTTTCCGCTGTCGCCCAAGATCACCTGAACTGCTTGCTCCAGACTATCTTTTATGGGGTAATGTCAAGCAAGAATTGTACAAAATGAAACCAAAGAATTTGACTGAATTGAAGCAGTCCATTAAAACAATACAGCAGTCCAATAAAACAATTGGGGTCATCTCGCAATGAATAACATTCTGATCAAGTGAATTGAATCAGCATGAAGGTCATTTACGGTCTATCATCCTCAAAACTAATTAGTTATACTCGTACGTAAAAAAAATTGAATCTTGTGTACAATAAACAAATAAAAACTAAATGAAATCAATTTATTAAAAGCAAAAGTTATTTGAATTTTGTATTGTATTACAATTGGTGTATATTCAGTATATTCGATTACACATTTATGAAAATGTTAAGTTGCTTCTTTTTTAATATTAATTTATTTTCAAGTTTACAAATGTATTATATTGCATGTTGCAACGTAAAAATGTAAATTATTTCGACTTTAGTCTTAGAAATGAACAAAAAAGCGAGTTTGGCTTTGCCACTTAAGAAAAATTTGCTCGTTAAAAAACATAGCACCCCCTAGTGGAAATATTTAGCTTAAAATTTCACGATCATTTTTTGTGTGTGGAATTTTCACCGCGAAAAGTCAGCATAGTAGCAGCCTTAAAATCACAGCCAGCCATTGCTGATGAGCTCTGACATTTACCAGTGAACAAACTGGTTTTGTTTCAGATCAATACATGATAATGGTAGTATCTCAAAATGCCATGGAGGTTGTCGTCCGTAAACAGCAATATCGCAAGAAATAGTTCGAAATGTGAAAGTCGAAATTTAACGTAATCCACAACAAAGCTCAGTTCAATTGACGAAAAATTCGAAAGTGTTTGCTTATAGCATGGGGCGCATGTTGGAAAACGAACTACGATTGAAAATCCACAAAATCAAAAAACCGTAAGGATTAGCTTCAGCTTACAAGGCAATTCACCCACGAAGAGCAAAGATATTAAAACACTTGCACGTTGACTGCAAGCACGAAAATTTAATGTTTTCTCATGAAAAAATATTTACTGTTCAGCAAAATGTGCAAACAAAAAAATAGGATGGCGTATGATTCAAGTGCAAATCGGAAGACAATTTAGGGCAGCGCGATGGTTTGAGCGACGGAAACTGCTGCTGGGCCCGTTTTCATTGGACGTCAGTCAAAAATTCTACCGTGAAATAACTCTAAACGATGCTTTGATATCTTGGAACAATTCAGTAGAAATCATTGACTCATTACCATCCCATAATGTTCATGAATTCCAATGTTTTTTTTTATAGAATGTTTCTAGCTTCATTCCTCGCCTGCAATTGCCACCATATTCCACGGACTTAAATCCAACAAGACCCCCGTACAATCCGTGAAATCCAAAGTTATTTTTACAAGAGAAAGTCTCAGGCTTCTTTCCTTTATAACAATTGCTACCATATTCCTCGGACTTAACTCCAATGTACTTTTCTATATGGTCCATTTCGGAGGCCAAAGTGCAAAGTTAAAAATTGTCATTTGGGAATGGAACGAAGTACCACAAGACCACATTCGTGAAGCCTTTCCGGAGAGGCTTGATGCTCTTATCCACGCTAGATGTTTCTACATATGTTTTTGCAATCTAGAAAGTCTTTACGATATACTCAAGTTATTAATTATTAAATAAATAAATTATCTTCTTCTACAAACAACACAAATTTGTTGTTAGGTATATATATAAAAATCAATTGCTGTGCGTTAGTCTCGCTAAAGCTCGAGAATGGTTGGACCGATTTGGCTCATTTTGGTCTCAAATTATTGGTAGAGTATTCCGGAAGGTTTAAAAGGTTTTATTTGAAGTGATAGATGGCATTGGAGATGAGATTTTTGCAATTAATTTTTTTTTTACCACATTAACATTGAATCTTTGAAGGCAAAACAACGTTTGCCGGGTCAGCAAGTAATTAAATAAAAAACAAAATGAAATTGACAAAATTAATTGGTAATACTTCGAGAACTGATCCTTGTAGATTTCCGTACAACGAAATTCTTTGGACAACTTGAATATCTCCTAAACATAACACCAGAAACCAGTTTGATCACGATACAATAGATGGAAGGCATACTTCCAGAGTCGTGAAAGCGGATATCATCCATGGTGCTGGAGTAGACTTGAATTACCACGAATCTTGAGTTTGATATTGGGCGGAGCTAGAAACGTTTATAGCAGACTACCACAGAGGTAGTCACAACCTTTTCCAATAATCTCCTCAAATTATTGCGACAAAAAGACGTTTATCCTAATGTTCCTGACACGTAGAGGCAATATAGTTACGCTTTCCATGTCAACTGCAGCAGCAAGCGTACTTGGTTATGGAAAACGCCGTTCGCATAAGAATGTTACACTGCACATGTGAAAAAGCATGCTGCATACCCGTATATGGCAATACTGCAGCCATTTGTAACGCGTAATATGGGGAAAGTTGTAAGATGAAGAGGAGTAAACGGTGTGAATAAGCTGACAATGAATATGCATTACCTTCTAAGCTCCTATTATGACTAACAATAGTTCTACTTTTCTTGCTGCGCCGTGCAGAGCATTCTGATAATCAATACTGCAGCTAAATCAGTTTTGGAAGTTCTCGAAAGAAAAATACTCGGAAAAATGAGTATGGAAAAAATGAGGAGTATACAGACATTGAAGTGATCAAGTGAATCAAAATAAGATTATCGCATTAGTCGAAACATGTTGGGCGGATGGAACTAGGTATCAAAATTATTCGACAATGAACTGCAGAGGACGACAACCAAAACTCGATTGGAATCCAATTGGATCGGGCCTTTGAAACACAGCCAAAACTGCGTAAGACGAATTTTCGAAATGAGCACAAAATCCTTGAAATCCTTCAGATTGTTTTGTAAGAAGTGCGATGAATAGTAGATACAAAAATATATATTCTAGTCACTGTATTTCCTTGTACGGAAATACCTTAAGGTCCATTGATGATCTATAATAATATTTTATGCTTGTAACAATTTTTTTTTTTTTTTTTGCAACTCACGCAAGTACCACAAAATGTAAATTTAACAGGTCAATATGTTTGCTTTATTTAAGAGTTTACATTCTAATACACTTCGGTAGCTGGAAATACGCTAGCGTGCCACAGACGACTTTGTTAATATTCAACATCTTCCGTAGGAGTAGGGAATTGGCATGCTGGTCATGGCATCTACATTTTATCTTAAATTCTGTTTAAATTTCTATAAACAATTTGCCTTTCAATGCAATAATTTTCTATCCCCCACTGCCACACTTTATGGAAATTCGCTGTATTTCTTCGACCATTTCCAATAGTTTTTGGATAACTACAGAAACTTGTTTCGCCGACGAACAGCATATTCCGCTAAAGGTATTGATTGTATTGTGTTTGTGCCAGCCACCACTTCTTCATCTTTTTAATTTTTCTTAACGTATAATAATAATTCGCAAAACCAGTTTCACAGTGAAACAATTAAGAGTCAGCCTAATACATTCATTGTACTACAATTATTTTATGTGTTAATTTGAACTTTCCTCAATACATTTTCTATATTTCACCAAGTATTTCGCAAATAACTCGAATAAAATTCAATAACGATGAAAGGACGAAATCTTAACACACAAAAGCCACAACATCATTCACTGCGAAACATGGAAAACTTTTCCTATGTTCATTTAGCTGGCGTTCTCTCATGACGCGATATGCGAATATGTGTGTACGAGTATGTGTTAAGGACAAAGTTTAGATATAGCACACTTACACACTCAAGCAAGTAGTTACTGGAAGTCGTGTAAGTGATTTGAAGTTGCTTGGCTGGTTGGTTGGACATGCATTGGTGAAATGGGACTGTAAAATTCAATACAATGTGAAGGAAGGAGTTGATTTTTGCCAAATGCATTTTAGCGCAATTATTTAATGAAGTTATAAATTTCAAAAGAAACTTTACACGGAAATTTCTACGTATGCAGTTATATAGCCAAATATATGTATTCTAACATTACACTAGAAGAAAAATGTTAACTAAATTTGAAAGTATAGAAATGTGTTAAAAACAGTGCAAATTTTTCAGTACATTGAGATGATTACTCCTTCACCCGAAGGCATAAACATATTTGCCATTTGGTACAGCAAAAATGTAAACGCTTCTCTTCTACAAATCCGACAGAAATCTGGTGTCAGTGTCATCGATAGAGGCAAGTAATTATTACAAATTAGTATTACCACGGCATTTGATTCTAACGTCATGGAGAAATAGAGGATTATCCATATAGTGTTTTAAAATTGCCGGTTTGGAAAGGCTGTTAGCTGCTAAATACCTGTCATCTGAAGTGTTATTTATTTAGTGAAAGGTTTGCAATTTACGCATATGGATCATTTTACAATCGAAGAACGCGTAAAAATAGTTAAAACTAACTACAAAAGTGATTATTCAAACGTGGGCACTTTTCGTGCATTATGGAATCAGTATAGTCATCATAATCGACCTACTGTGCAAGCAATTGGCAGGATTATAAAAAAAATTGAAAAGACTGAAAGTGTTACAGATGTGGTCAGGGCTGTGCATCATCGAAATGTACGCACTGCCGAAAATATAGCTTTTGTTAGTGAAACTCGGGCGGATAATCTGAATTTCAATTCAGAGCCTGCAATTGAAGATTATGAACTAGACGATGTGTGGTTGTCACGAGCCATACAACATGACCGATTATGGCGTTATTGGATGAGAAGTTTCCAGAAAGCGCAATTCCTCGCTTTGGTCACCAAGATCATGTGATTTGACGACGTTAGACTTTTTTGGTGGAGCTACGTCACAGACCGTGTTTATGCGGATAATGTTGAAGAATTTGAAAACCAACATTCGTCAAGTTATCACCGAGATACCGTCCGAAAATGTGCGAAAAAGTGGTCGAAAACTACTTCAAAAGGATTCACTGCTGCAACGAATTCAGAGGCGTTCATTTACTTTACATTGTATTTGTGTACATAATACCAAGGTCCAAAGAATTTTGTTAAAACGTGGACCTATATGGCCTGTTTTCAATCAAACCTTCCGCAGACAAAGCACAAATGAGTTATAATTCGACGATTTCTATACTGAGTGATTTTGTTCAACAACAAAGTTGCTTTAAATTTTGTTTATGAAATGAAACTGCTGCAGTGAAAACTTGTAGAAAATTGCATAAAACGAGAGGGAGGGGCAAAATATCTACAAGTGGCGAAAATAGTTCAGAGAAGGGCGGGAACGATTGGGAAGCGAAGAGCGATACAGAAATGCAACAACTTCTATTGGAGGTTGACCACATTCGAACACATTCCGTATTTGGTGCTTAAAACTCGTCGATGAACAACTACCTCCCTCCTATGACAAGCCCATGTTAAATTCATAGATGGTTATCTATTTTTTCACCACTTCTAGACCACAATCAATGGATCTTTTTGACTTCTCTGGAGACTCTTCTTTTTACTGGGTAGAGGCGTTACTGCCAGTGTGTATTACTATCACCCCCGGTACCAAGCAAAGTCTCTGGTCAAAACTCCCTAGCTATCCTACTGCCAGTTTCAATCCCATGCGGTCTAGCGGCTGGTACTCCTGCACATGGGCAAACAGCTGCCGCGTATTAATCTGAACGAGATTGTGGGATCAGCATGATCCAACAGTCTCGCAGCCGACCAACCTTCAGGTCGGACAGCCTTGAAAAGGTCAGCGGATCCACTTTCCACAGCTACGTAAAAAGGCATTGAGTGATCCATGTCCCGCAGCAAGAAACCAAGACAGAGGTTAAAACCAAAATCAGCGTTTCTCCCAACGAACCTGACATCTGGCAAAAACCTAAATGTAGTATATCTGTTATGACTCTCTTCCCTACGTGTTTGCCGTCTCGAAAAGACACATTCGCCCAAGAGCCCCGTAAGCTTAGCTCTACATATACATATGCTCTTTACCTCCTGAAGGAAGTGCATTCCCTTTCCTAGCCTTAAATTCCGTCGTACGATGGATTGTGGGACAGCACCCATCAGTACCTGAAGGGTCTCTGTCGAAACCGTACGACATACTGGCATTCAATCCAACAACACCACTCTCTGACAAGAGAGGATCTTATGGTATCCGAATGCTGACTTCACCGATTCGTACCACACAGGGATGCGTAAGTTGCCACGGCAACAAATAGTCTCTGAGTCACTCCTAAGCACTCATCTAAACTGGCCAATGACACTGACCAGATTACCTTTCAGTCTATCCAAATGAGGCAAATAATTCATACGCTCTACCATGACCATGCCCAAGTTCTTCACATCGGTGACGCACATGAGCATAGATTCATGAGTCAAACTAACAAGTGGCTTGCGAGATAATCTACGCAAGAGCATCATGTTGGTCTTATCGACAGCAATATCTACACCGACATGTTCTGACCATCGCTCAACTATCGTCGTCATCGCCAGGACCTTCTGCTCTAACTGGGAACGACGTGATGATCGATAATCTAACAAATGCTATTGTATTGTCATGGTATAGTGCATTGTAAACTTCTTTTGATGAGCCAAACTGCCAGCAAGGAAAATTAATTGAGCGGACTGTGTTTTTTGCATGAAAGTAATCGCAAAAAGAGACTGAACTTGTGACCAGCCTACCCTTAGTTTTTACACAATGATAGCGTGCCTTCTAACATTTTTTTGTCAGAAATGTAACTAACGTTGCTGCTCAACCAAGATGTTCGCCTGATTTAGCACTATGGGAATTTTGATTATTTGCTAAACTCAAAAGGCCATTCCGAAGACATCGTTTTGGGCCAATTAAAGATATTAAATTTAAAAAAGTACAGTATAATCGCTAGAAAATGTTCGGAAGGTGAATTCAACTTAATCCGCAACAAAGCGCAGGTCAATTTCCGAAAAATATCAATGTGTCTGCTCGTAGCATAGGGCGCATATTACAAAATGAACTACTATTGAAGCTCTATAAAATACAAAAAGTGCACAAGGGGCGGTTCGCCTAGCAAGAACAAATTTGTTAGGATACTTGCACATTGATAGCAAGTTCGAAAATTTTGGGTTTCCTCATGAAAAAATGTGCAAGCAAATAAAATAATCGTGTATGATTAAAGTGCAAATTAAAACACAAATTAGATCAGCGTGATGGTTTGACCTCACTATTCGCAACAAGGCGTAAACTTAAATCAACAAATCTACTGAGATAATTCTAAATGATGCTTTGTTACCTTGGTCATGTAGCCAATTCAGTAGAAATCATTGACTCGGCACCATCCCATACAGCCCATGAATTCTAATGTATTTTTTTTAACAGAAATTTTCCAGCTTCATTCCCTGTCAATAATTGCCCCATATTCTATGGACTTAAATCCAACAAGTCTCCCATGAATCCCGTGGAATCGTATTTTTTTTTTTTTTTTTTGTTTTTACAAGAAAAAGTTTCTTTGGTTCATAACAATTGACATCACATACCCCGGACTTAAATCTAATGTACTTTTCCGTATGGCGGATTTTGGAGGTCATTGTGCAACCTTAAAGAATGTTCTTTACTGAGACTGGAGACCACATTCGTATAGCTTGTCAAGCCTTAACGGGCAGGCTCAATGCTATTATGCACGCTCACGGTGGCTATATCGAACAGTAACATATTTTTCTCTTAAAATTAGATATGTTTTTATAACATACTGAAGTTTTTGAATAAAGGAATCAAAATTGAGATAATAACAGCATTTTTAATTTGTAACACCTCAAGTATTGATCTCCATATAAGAACTAATGCAATTCGCCACGCCTATTCTGACAGTACACCATCTTTTGCATCAACGCAAAAGGTCGTCGGATAAGGCTGGATGTAAATCAATTTGCCTGGGTGATATTTTTGTTCTTTTTTAGACATGCTAAATGCACACTCGTGTGGAAAAAACACAAAAAGTAGAGTTGCACAGTCCTCCAAGAGACTCTTCAGACTGAACTAGGAAATTGCTAATTAGACTTTGTTCACATGGAAAAAAATTAACATCATTTTTCGAGCGTAACTCGTGTACATATGCGCCAAGGTAAAACCACAAATAACATCGCTCTCAAAATTCTTTTAAGTTTAATTTGAATAGAAATCTGCACATTTTGTTGAAGTTTTACACGACAACCGGCGTTAATTTTATAGAAAATGGAAATTATTACACGAAACTGGCAACTACAACATCATCACATCGAACTCGCTCGCATGCAGTCAGAAATGGCGAAAACTTATTGTATATAACTTATGTAATTCGATTTATTTTATATAATCACATACATATACGTAAGGATTGGAAGGCAGATTTAGTTGCCAGGACATTGAAAGGTCTCCCGAAATTTCGCATATAAAATCCTATTGATGTTTATATTAACTGGTTAGTCCTTTTGTTGAACTTGTGTGGTTGTTGCCAAAATGGCACAAGAAGGTAAATGTGGTAAAATTCAATTAGAAAATGTCAAATGCTATTGTCCCCGTACATACAGAATGCCATTTTGTGAGCTTGGTGAAAAGTTTATTGCTTGCACCATTATGATTTTAAATATAAATGCTAGCATTTTGAATGTGCTATTGATTTTAAGACATTTATCGAAAGTTCTTATTAGTTCAATTAGTCAAGACCACAGTAAATCATATGATTCTCAAGGAGTATCAATATATTTTCAGCTATTGAATTTGAAAAACTTATTGTGCACCAAACATTTTGGGCAGCTTCTTTTGCTGGCTATATTATGATCCACGAATATCATTATTAATGATCCTATAGAATCCTATGTATAAACTGTGGCTAAGGGGATACTTTAGGCTTTGAAGTGGTTGAAGTAAATATTCCTAATGGAAACAATGTTGAATATGGGGTAAAAGTTTTGATTTTACAAATGATAAAAACATTTGTATATTACAAATCGTTTTTCTTTGTTGCTTTTAGATAAGGAACTTGTCGGTTTTGAAAAGAGCAGTGTTAAAATGCGAAACTGAGAACTTTTCTTTTTAAAAAAATCTTTATTCATTCATCCAAATCTATTTCATCTCCAAAGTTTCTCACACTGGACACAGTATAGTAATGCTAGGGCTTCGTATAACTTCACTCGATGGTATGATCATTTGAGGGGGCAAAAATTTATCATTCAGAAGGAAGCGTTTAAATTACCCGGCATTTTTTGACCACAACATTTTAAGTCACTTGGGCGATGTCAGTCTGTCTATTTGGCTGATTAATAGACATGTTATATGCCGTGTGTGTACCTCTACTGGTACAACCTTGTATTTTGCCATAACGTAGCCAAGAATTGTAAATGGGCTGCAATGACCAAACGCTTTTGTTACCATCTTTACAAATTGAGGGATTTTCCAAGAATAAATCTTTCTTCTATAGGGTGGCGCATAACTAACGCTAAGATTTGATCAGTGAATACATTTTTTGTTTGTTTTTTTTTTTTTCATCTCTTTACAGACTTAACTAAATAATACTGGGGAAATTTATAATGAAAAGACTCAGCACAGAACAAAGAACCAAAGTTGTTCAATTTTTCTTTAAAAGTCAGCATTCGATTATTCAGATCATATGGAAATTTCTTTCATGTTCGAAATGCTCCTAGCGCTCCAAAAATTTATCGGTTGGTTCAGCGTTTTGGCCAATAAGGTGCTGTCTTTGATCTTCCGCGTGCTGGAAGACCTCGAGTGCAAGCAAGTATTGAGGAAAACCCCGAAACTTCCACTAGGCAACGTTCACAGCAGTTAGAGATGTCTAGACGGTCTTTGCAAAAAATTGTCCATATGTTACATTACTGATTTTCACTTCGGATCTACCCACAGAAGAAGGGACTCTTATCGGAACGTTTGCCGACGATACAGCTGTTCTTGCCACTGACGTCAACCCGGATACCATAACAAAATGGCTGCAGAAATGGAGAATAAAGGCAAACAAAACGAAATCGGTTCAGGTAACGTTTACACTTCGGAAAGAATGTTGCCCTCCCGTGTTTGTTAATAATGTTGAAGTACCTCAAGCAAATGATGCAAAGTATCTAGGCATTTATTTGGACAGAACACTGACTTGGACAAAGTATATATTAACAAAAAAAACTGGCCCTGGGGCTCAAACTAAGATCCTTAAATTGGCTTTTGAATGGCAAATCCAAATTATTCCTAGATAACAAATTAAAAATCTATAAATGTGTCTTAAAGCCCGTATGGACATATGGAATCAAGTTATGGGGGACTGCAGCAAACTCCAACCTTGAAATATTGCAACGCTTTCAATCCAAAGTACTGAGAACCATTACCGGTGCACCCAGATACTTCCCGAATAAACAATTGCATAGAGAATTGAAAACACCCTTCATTAAGTAAGAAGTCCAAAAACACTCCACTAGATACATGAATCGTATTCAACAACATCCGAATTAGCTGGCGTCCAATCTGATGAACGAAACACCATTATTTACCAGACTAAGGAGAATAATCACACAGGACCTGGCTACTCAGGACGAATATAGCAGTAGGGACACTCAAGGAAGTGTTCCCGAATAAAAATAAAATTTTAGTATGTAAGTAGTATGTAGGCCAATATAAATATTACTGAATGTCCAAGGACAGATTGTAATAAATACAGAATTTAAAAAAAAATATGTTACATCTTCTCCCATATAAGATGCAATTGGTTCACGAGTTAAAACCAAATGATGGACAAGAATGCATTCAATATAGTCGACGTTAACGTTACTTATGCGCCACCCTTTATAACTCTTCATTGATGAACTGCAGTAGCTTAAGTTTTTGTTTATGTCATTGTTTTGATGCCTGGTAAAATTTGAAAAGATTGATCGATTACCTAGGCTCCTTCTGGTGCCTCCCACACAAACGAACTTTTTAAAAATTCATAGCTTTATTTTCTTACAGCTGTTATACGGAATTCAGTGCAACTTGCCGGTATCATGCATTTCGTAGACTTAGTTCTGAGAATGAAAATGGATGGCATTGCCTCTGATGCCTGGTAACTCCCATACAAATGACCATTTCAACTTATATATAATCATATCTTCGCTTTTCCTAAGGTAGATTCTGGCAAAGAAACTGAGCAGCATCGTCACAACCCTTCAGGTACTTCCAGCTTTCTAAAGTTCAATCTATCTCTTATAATTTTTAACGTGATGTCTGGAGTAACTTAGAATGTTGTTCATTGAATTGACTCGTAATTAGTGGTAAAAACTAAGAAAACCCTACAAGTGGTCACACTCCTTCTGTTATCTCACGTACAAATAACCAATTTAATGTTCAGTTCTTAGTTACATATCTTAGCATCTCTCAAGCAATCAGTCTGTCGCCTATCGCTAATAAAGTTATGCTGAGTGGGACATGTGAAGGATTATAATGCTGCTTTCGTTTCTTTTACATCGAAAAAAATTTAATTTTTATTAATTTTAATTTAAATCCCAAAATTGGTATTCCTGCTTATATGAATACCAATGACTTTATATGGTGTTACTGATCGACTCAAAGTTAAAACTAAATTTTAATGAGTCATTTTACACCAAACGGGTGTTGGAACAGGACTACATCCTATCGTGCAATCTTTTCACCAGGTTGTGCAGAGGTTTCTGGAAAAGGCTTCATTCAGTAAATAGTATTAAATAGCAATAAAAGTATTCTCCAATAAAAGTCACTTTTGCATTCGTAAGCTTATAATGTAAACATATTTAGCTGAAAACTGCGAAATGTTGCTGCTGCCTGCTCAAGCGTTGAGAAGGTATCAATAAAAGCAAGCTGGTGATAAAATTAAACAATGTAAAGTTATATTTTCTACTTGCTCGGGTCATCCTATGAAAGTTAACAGCAGTAACTTTGAAGTATTGGATGACGGCTACAACCGCACATAAACGAATGATGTCAACCTAGAAATTTGAAGAAGAGTATTTTTGGCATATAAATATCACTATGCAATGAATGGCACTCCCGACGAACATAATTTCAATAAAAACAGAATCAAGTTCTTCTTATCTTGATGTAAAGTGTAGAACTCTAAGTTATAATGCTATCGGATGAATCAGTTCCTTGTTTCGCAATTCTTAAAAGTACCCTTATTGTGACAGCAGTGTAAGGCACGAATGATATTTGTTTTATAATGACAATATTGTAAACTCATCGTATTCATTTCTTCCATTTATACCGTTCAGATGTGAGAACCTTAAGGACATTTTATTTTAATTTCTATTTCAACTCATCTGTTAATAAAAAAGTCATTTGTTAACAAACTTGAAGTAAATTAAAATTTTGTTCTTTATGTGTTTTTATATGAAAACTTTTTAATTGCAGTACTATAAGTTTTCCCATTTGTTTTTGCCTTTCTAATTTCCAACTAAATATCAATTAAATTCAATACATTTTCTTTCTCTGAAAAAAGAAAATGAAAATATAAACTAAACAACATCTTAGCAACTTGAGGCACATACTCGTATATGAAGCAAACCAGTAATGGCAATTGAGGCCAAAGGATGCCCTATAAGCTATCGGCTTGGAGACAGGTATAATTTATAACAGTATCTCATGTCTAGTTCTTTAGTAGCCTTGTTCAGATACATTACAGGTATTTAAAAAAGCTTTCTGCGGATTCTTCAATAATATCATTAAATCTGGCCAATGAGGTTTTAACAATATCTGTCTATTCTAAATACAAATGAATTCAACTATAGCGCAATAGTTTGTTCAACAATATAATAAACTAAAACTTAATACAATTGATGAAAAATACCCCATCACCAACATCTTCCGTTTCTGCCCCCGCCACCCCTCCAGAAAGAGAAAGAAAGAACTTTGCAATGAAACAGAAAAGAGTGAAACAAAAATATTAAAAAGTTTTCTTTTCATGCTCATATTAATATATGAAAACGAACATTGCTCAAATAGTTTACGACCACCAAGATGAAGATATTATAGCAGGACATGACCAGGGACTGAGCTATGGACATGGCCATGAATGCCAATGTGAATATGAATATGGAAATGGTGTTTCAGTGTGTTCGATAGTGTTATATTTCAAATAAATTTTTAAAAGCTCTGTACAGAAAATGCGAACACGTAAAACTTTAATAACTACTAATTTGAGTAGACACACATATGTACAAACTTAGAGATCAACTAAAACTAACGTATTGACAATATTGGAAAGGGTTCGTGTCCTTACGCGTGACTAAAATACTGAAGCGTAATATTATCTACATAATTAATGTACTAAGTGATTGGTCTCGACAGAGCAATGCAATATTAAATCGGATCTGTCGATCACATGTGGCGAAAATATGCCTTCCTAAAGTTAGCGCTGTTTTACTTGCCATTAAGCTATTATAGCTAGTTCGTTCTTCTTCTAAGGTGGCAACTGGAATAGACATCCTTATCTATTAATTCAAGCGCTTCGATCTTCTGCGCTTCTTCCCCAATTCATCATACGAAGCTTCGATAGTATTTCAAACGCCTAATTCTTCCGACGGAGTTTTGGTTGCCCTCTTCTGCGCCGTCCATCGAGTTCGTTGTCGAAAACTTTCCACGCCGAAGCATTTGAATCCATCCGCACAACATGACCCAGCCAACGCAATCGCTGTATATTAATGCGTTTGACCACGTCGATGTCGCCATATAACTCATACAGCTGATTGTTCATGCGACACGGTTACTCTCCGTTAATGATGATGGGTCCATAAATTTATATTTATGTATTTTCCTCTCGAAAACTGCCAGTACTGATGCATCCGCCTGCGTCATAACCCAGGATTCTGCGCCATATAACAAGGCAGGTAGTACCAACGTCTGGTACAATCGGATTTTTTTTTTTATCGAGAGAGGGCTTTATCATTGAATCGCTTGTAACATCTGTTAGCAAGCAATACTCTCCTCTTTATTTCCATGCTGACTTCATTTGATTTGCGGAACCGAGGTAGATGAATTCTACCACTACTTCAAAATTATAGTTGTCAACGTTCACACAGCGTCCCAAGCGAGTAGACTCTTTGTGCGTTAAAACCAATAACTTTGTTTTGTCCTCGTTTACTTGAGAAGGCTGCAGTAACATCTCTTAGTCTTCTGCCAATGTTGTCTATGTCATCTGCATATACGAGTAACATATGGTTTTTATTAAAGGTGGTAATTTTTCCTCATAATCATCTCTAACAGCATGTTGAAGAGATTGCTGGTGCGTTTGCAAGTAAAACACTGCTTCCGATTAAACCAGGTGGCAATATTTTCTGTGTAAGGTTCAGAATAAATTGTATTGTGGCCATATTAGCCAGTTCTATTTAGAAATAAAAACTTGCTAATATCGCCACAATACAATGTTTTCTAAAACATAAATATATAGAAAACATTGCCATATGTTTTAATTGGAAGCAGTCGTTTCGGGTAACTTTTTTAATTACTAACAAACTAGCTAGCTTACTTACTAATTGCTAACTAAGTAGCTTAATGGCAAGAAAAACAAAGCTATTTTAGAAATAAAAACTGTTCTATTTAGAAATACAAACTGGCTAATACCGCCAGAATACAATTTTTTTTGAAACTTATATAGAAAGAATTACCACTTGTTTTAATTGGAAGCAATTGTTCCGGGTAACTTTTTTAGTTACTGTAAAACATCGTAATTAATTCGGATACTTTGCTAAATATTTTTTATTTTGAATATTTCGAATATTTTGAATTTTTCAAATATTGTATTTTGAGTATTTTTTTAATATTTCGAACACTTTGAATATTTATATATATAGATGTACGAAATATTCGAAACATTCGAAATATTTAATATGTTAAAAATATTCAAAGGGCATTTTGAAGGCAAAACAACGTTTGCCGGGTCAGCTAGTTTTGAATATTTTTAATATTTCAAACGTTTTGATATTTTGAACATTTCGAATATTTTGAATACTTTGAATATGGTGGATATTTTGAATATTTCGATTGTTTAATATTTCAAACATTTTGAAAGTCTTAAATATTTGAAATATTTTCTACTCTTGAGAATTTGCAATATTTTGAACTCTTTAAATATTATGAATAAACCGAGATGGAGCATGTTTATGTCTCATCCGCATCAGTGTTTGTGGTTACATACAATTGAATGAATGAATTTAAACATGGTTGTACTTCCCCTTCAGAACGACCAATTAAGGTTGCTACGACAAGAATTATCGATAAAATTATATGGCTGTCCTTGGTGATATATTTTTGGGGAGTCGTCATTTCAAACAGGTGAATATTAATTTTTTATGACCAAACAAAACATAAATGGATTAGGTTAAGCTCTTCCATTTGCAGTTCGACAAGCCGAAAGTAGAAAAAACAAGACACAAAAATCCAATCCTGGTATGGGAGTGATGAGGAATTTGTAGTTTTGGTAGTTTCAAATGTAATCAACAAACTATTCATAGTTTTTATGCCGTCATCCGAAGGAATGAAAATTATTCCCACATTGGCAAATTTTTCAAAGGTCAGTCTTTCCTGACAAAGTTTTTTCGCGGCAGCAACCTATCATTAGTTCATTGCACTGTTTTACAAATTGCAATAAAATCTGAAAAAATTTTGAATTTCTTCTGATGCTTCTCATACAAATGATCGACTTAACCGAATATTCTTAGATTCATATCTTACTTTCATTTCCACTAAATTCTGTCAAATTTAGCGCACATCGGGTAAAGTTAGGTATGAGAATGAAAATAAGATAGAATAGGTCACATAAACTTATCTATTTATAGAAATTCAAAGTTTCAAGTAAAATTCCTAATTAAAAATTAAAACTGTGTTCATTGTATTGCTCTTAACAGGCGCCTTCTGGAAACTTCCTTCAAATTGATCGATTTAGCAAAAATTTATGTTTCGTTCAAGACTTTTAAGCGCAATTTTCAATAAGTTATAATTTTGCTTATTTATTGTGAGTTAAAGGAAAGATATTGCAACAGGTGATTGGATTTGTAAAGCTGAAATAATTCACCCAAATAGAATGAAGGGATACGACATTGAATGCCCCAACCAGTTCATAAATTTCAGCCAGGTGGACTGACTTACATACGAGTATGTCTTCACCCTATGACGTATGTGGGATGCCAAAAGGAAATGTTGAAATTCGCAACTGCTCTAACGCAAAGAATCAAAATTATAATATTCTAAAAAAATCCACTGAGGAACTGTAGAGGTCTTTGCTATATCGATCAATTTTTATGCATGCAATGTGTGTCAATGCAGTTCATTTTCATTGGCGGAATTAAATTTACTACATGTCTGATGCTTAAATTACACATAATTCAGAGTTCAGTAAAGTTTTACAGCAATGTCTTCTGGCCAGGCAACCAACCAGACAGACAGTCATCGCCTAATCAACTTAAAATATCCTGAATATCTGCTCAAAGGTTGTACTTTTTTCTGGATGTTACATTTTCCTCTTATCAAACGAAATATGCGTACATTTCTTCGACTGGAGTTATAAATAAAGACAATAATTTTGTGACTTTCTATAGAACATTGCCAGTTTCTCTTCATAAAACGGCGAAGTTTGTTAGAGCTCAACAAATTCTTACGTAACATCTTAAAGAAAAGCTTTGCATCAAACTGTTTCTCTTTCAAATTCGACGTCACACCAATTTTCAACACCTTTTAATAACATTTAATATATTTCTCCAGCTCTGTTTGTGCATATAAAATATAATAAAAAAAACTGTTAGAAAAATAAAATTATATTAGAAAATTTCTCTAAAATATTTCCAAGAAACTCTAGATGACCACAAGAAAATTTCTTCTTCTTCATCATCTTCTCTGTCATGATGTTATTATTGGTGGTACACAAGAGTTTACTCCTTTGGCCTTTTAAACATGGCCAAAATACGATGCACTTATGCAGATGTTTTACAAGACCATTATATAGATCCTACATGCGTGTGTGTGTGTGTGTGTGTGTGTGTGTGTGTGTGTGTGTATTTGTATATATTATTTCTCAAAAATTTACTTAAAAGTTATGGTCAAGTTAAAAGTTTATTGTTGATTGAACACTAATTAAGTTTGTTGCTTCAATAATAAAACTAACAAACTCGTATGTTGTTTTTAAGTTCATGCCAATATAAGACATTCGTATATATGATATGGAGTAGTGGCTAAAATATGACTTGTGATAAATATTGAAAGAGTTTTGGAATTGTGTTGGGTTGGCTGAGAAAACTATCATATAATAATTTACTTACTTTTGTCAAAAGAAATCGATAGGCATGTTTTGAATAAGCCATTAGTGGTAACCTTTAAACTGGAACGGCCTTTTAAAATTACTGATCGTTTTCCCAGATATAACATTGAGAAGCTCGAAAAGCGCTATATTTTTACACTTTTTGGATTCCCAGATTTCCCACATTCATTTAGGTGTCCAGGGTATCTCAACAGAAAGATTATACGATATATATTTAGCATGCTCTGTGAATGCAATGAATATATCAATCAATCCGTCAATTAACATGTCAATCAGTAGCCTACCTCTTGGGAGTTCAGTCGCTATGAAAGATTCCTCGGGAGTGGACCGCACGTTGTTCGGGGGAAAATTTTACAAAAACATTGATTCGGAGTGTAGATTTTGCTATAGTCGAGGTTTTCGCCACTTGAGTGATACGCCAAGCATTGCTCTCATTCGAAAATGAGACCAATAATTTGCATAGACCGAAATTCGGGTGATGATCTTGGTCATCAAGAATTGTAGAGTGTTAATTTTCTATTCGTGGCGATTCGAACCTTTCTATTCGGAAGACCACAAATGCTTTAAATTTGTATAGATCTTCTTTATACCGCATTTGACTCAAAGACCTGAAGTTGCACCAGGACAAAATTCAGTTAATGCAGAAATGAAAGCCTCCAGAATCCAATCAGATACTTGACTTCGTAAACCAGACAACTGAGCATTTGTCAACGTTTAACTTCTTGTTTTTGGATGAAGCTAATTTTCATCTTAAAGGACACACAAATAAGCAGAACTGTTTCTAATGAGTGCAACAAACCAGTAACTCGAGCATCAGAAACTTCCTCATTATCCTAAAGTGTTCATATAAGGTGCGATTTCGCCGCTCTTACTTTTTTTGAACATGAAAGGAAACGTGCAGTTATAGTGAGTTCACAGCGTTATGCAGAGATGTTACACAATTTCTAGCTGCCTGGACTGCAAAACTTTTCTGAATATAAGCAAAAACCCTGGTTTCAGCAGGACGGAACAACATCACAATACGTCTCTGCCGCGAGTTAGTGAATATTAATTTCCAGCAGAGTATGAAAGTGCGTTGTCGCTCGACTAGTTCAAAAAGACCTGAATGTTCTTCATTCAAACGAATTATAACTGGTGATATTACATGAGGTTATGAGCTTGACATGCAAACTCATCAATAAGCTTCGGAATGTCATCTTCCAACTTAGCCGAAAACGAGAAACCACATCAAAGTCAATGAAAAGACTTGGTAATGATTATCTCGAAGTTATTCGATGACAATTCTTGCCACAAGGTCAGATGTTAAATAAAAAATTCCATATGAGCATTACCTGGCCTTTGAAAAAGCAAATTGGTTAACTTTTGGAAGTGAAACTCATAGATTTTGTATCACGATAAAGCACCGCACCACAAGTCTGCCATTGAGAACGATTTTTACGATCTTTTACTTGGTCTTTGAAAAAGCAAATTTGTTGATTTGTGGAAGGGAAACTCATAGATTTTGCACCACTATAAGGCGCTGTGTCACAATTTTTTTTAGGCTCAAAACTTCACAAATATTATCGAATAATTATGGTATTTATCTCATATGGCTTCGGCTGGCCTTTTTTTCTTTCCAAAACTTAAACCACCAACGCCAGAGGTGACATAAATTGGCCTCCACGTAGTCCTAATTTAACCCATATAGACGTTTAACCCATATACCCACAAGAGTATATCCTAAATCTAAAATTTATGCCAACAAATCGACATCCTCAGTGTATTTGAAAAAAATTATCCATCACGAAACGACGGCCATAACGGAGTCTAACGAGCCGTCATGAGAAATTTTACCATTTAAAGGAATGCCGCTCAAGCGAGGATTTATGTTTTAAATTTTGTTCAGCAGTGTTCGCCATGCCATCGAGGATAGGCTAATCCCAGCACGTCTATATTACAAGAATCGCTTTTCTAGGAGGAATGCGTTTCCTGGGCGTACAATAAATTATGGTTCACATTATTGGCCAACCGAACATAGAAGTTGGTATACGAGTACCATCAAAAAATTTTGAAATTCAATTTAATGCGAGACAAAATAGACCACCGTCAATTCGTAATGAAGAACATATGATAGAAGTGGCTGAGAGAGTACGCAATGATTGTGAAGAATCGATTCAACGCCGTTGTCACCAGCTTGGCCTCTATTTTGTTATAACTTAGACTATTTTACGGGGTTATACATTTTCCGATTTCATGTAAAGTTAACTAGAACACACATGAAGCTATGATTTCGATGAAACTTGTATTTCATTAATACAATGTCATTTAAATGACGCCTCAGGATTGGTTCCAGTAGTGGATCCTTTTGAGGTTCCCCCAGCGTCTTTTTCGAAAAAAAAATACGGTCCAATGACACCTCCAAGCCATAATGTGCACCAAACAGTCACTTTTTCTAGATGCAATGGCTTTCTCACAATCACTTCTAGGTTATCCCAGCCACATATGCGACAATTTTGCATATTGAAGTAACCACCATGTGGGAAATTAGCTTCATCGTTGAAAAAACTTTTGTTCGATTGAAAGCCCACGTTTGAATCACCATTTCTGTAGTAAGTTTTAACCATTTTTCAGCATTCTTCGATTGTTAAAACATCCATATTCGTAAATTTCAAACCTTTCTAAATAACTAAATAAATAACACTTCGGATGAAAGGTATTTAACAGCTGACAGCCTTGCCAGACCGGCAGTTTTGATCCCACTATATGAATAACTCTGTACTTAAGCATCTTGGTTTGAAAACGACAAAATTCAAATCATACAAGACCTACCCTGTAGTCACCGTTTCAGTCTTTGAGCTTGCATGTGATTCATTAATTTCGTTTAAAATTTTGTTCCGCAATGAAGTCCAGTTCTGCTTTAATGGCTACATCAGTAAACGTAATTGTCGTATTAGATTCAAGAGCTGGCATACTATTCAGAGCACATAATGATTTAGTGCAGTTTATGGGCTGTTGGAATCACCGGTTCACATACCTTACCGACCGATTTCAATTCGTTATTATGGAGGTCATGGTAACATTCCTTCCAATTTGATGAGTTTTGACTCACAAAGGTCCAATGTCAATACAAAATTATATTATAAAATATACTCCTAAATTAAATACATTATACAGAGTGACGCAATAGAACGTGCATATTGCATCATCTTTTTTTGCGGGGTAGAAAAGGCGCGGGCGGGAGGGCTCATGGAGTTTTAGTCGCTATGAATCACTTCGACGTCGCGCATTTTGCGTGCGCGCATTTTACGAGAACTCTCGTTCATATATTGCTACTAGGCGACTATATTGTGCTGCTGCTCCGAGTGCTAATTTAATTAAAATATGGGTAAAGCGTTTTGAAGAGACCGGTTCAACATTTAAACCACAAGCAAATGGTCGCCCAAGAACATCTAGGACCGATGACAATGTTGAGAGAATTATGGAGTCAGTACGAGGAAATCCACAAATGTCGACTCGCAAGAGATCGTCTGTCTTACAATTATTAAACTGCATCCATATAAGCTGCAATTAACATAAGAATTGAAAGAGTCTGACTTCATAGCAAGGCTCATATTTGCTAATGAAATGCTTAATTGATTTTCCAATTTTGACAGTATCCTTTCTCTCTGACGAGGCTCATTTCCCTATGAATGGGTTCGTAAACCGTCAAAATTGTCATTGCTGGAACAGTGAAAATCCCAAAATCAAACATCAGAAACCATTGCATAGTCCTAAAGTGACAGTATGAGCAGCAATCTCTGGCAGAGGAATAATTGGTCCTTTTTTCTTCGAAAATGCGCGGGGCCAAAACGTCACGGTTAATACGGAACGCTATGTTGAGATGTTCGACGGATTTTTGGCTCCAGAAATTGAAAGTTTAAGAATAGTGAATTCCAGAACTTGGTACCTACAAGATGGAGCTACCTGTCACACATCAAATGACTCCATGGCGGTGGTGAAGCAGATGTTCCCTGGCAGACTGATTTCGAAAAGAGGTGATATCCCATGGCCACCACGTAGTCCAGACTTGACGCCTCTTGATTTTTTTTTGTGGCGATACCTCAAAAACAAAGTCTACAGTAATAATCCAAGAAACACCGTTCAGCTCAAGGAGAATATCCGTGGTGAAATGGCGGCCATTACACCAGTATTACTGAAGAAAATTTTCAATAATTTTCGTTTGCGGTTAGAGGAGTGCCGTCGTAGAGAGGGTCACCATTTAGATGATGTTATTTTTAAAAAATAAACTTCATTTATTACTCTACAATGCCTTACATTTCTTGTATTTATTTTTTAATCTATTTTTTAAATATGCATAATGTATAATATGTTGTCTATAGTCTTATATATGTAGTTGTTAAATTAAAAGAAAATAATAAAGGATCTTGATTCTTTAATTTTAACAAAAATGTTTAACGCAGTTGTCGTTTTTTATTGAATTATTATGTATATTTCTTTTTAAATCTTTTCATATTTTTAAACGAATAAATTTCTAATTTAAATTTGTATAACGGGAATGAATTTATTGAATTTTATATATTTGGTAGCTATTACTTGTACAAGTGTATAACAGTTAAATCACTTAACTAGCTGGCAGCTATTGTAAATAGTAATTTCGAACTTATTCTATTATTTTTTTTAAAAAAAAGAGGCGATAGTCTTCATGGATGCTCACAACTTGGCCTCGTCCTCATTTCCCCCTGAATTATCTTCACGACAACATCGTCAGTTAAGCCGATGTTGTTACTGAGAATATTCAATAAAACTATGTAAGTTTTTAAAATCGAATCGAAACTCTTTTATTTCCCTCACCCTCAAAAGTATATTTCCAGGCATCGATTTACAGAGTCAAAATTTCTTGACTTTGATATAGCGCCATCATAAAAGGAAAAGCAAATACTTTCTTCAAAAAGGCTGAATCATAATATAAGAAATGTTATCGCTCAGTACTGAAATTTGAAAAGGACTACTTCTGACATGATATTTATCCTTAAAAGTATCGTATCCCTTCCCCATTTTCGACTCAACGCCAGGTAAGTGGACGATTCTATCAACATTTGTATTGACGTTTAAAATACATGGTAAAAATGTTATAAAAATTCGGAAAAAGAATAATTTTTCAAAATGTGAATACCTGTACTTGTTTGCTTGTTAGATCAATTCGTCCTGAGATTCGCTGAGATTAGACCACCTACTTAGAAAGCTATAAGAACTGAAATGGTTATTTCCAGTATATGGACAATACCACCACATATTGGTGATCAAAATTTTGGCTTTCTAGCTCAAGTAGATCAGCGCCTACCGTGCTTCGAACAGACATATGGACAGTTCGAAATATATATTCTTAGATCGACATACTACACAACAATCAAAAATATTGGTATTTTGAGGTGTATGACTTGCTACAAATGGAATGACAGATTTTGTAGCCATCCCAATCCTATGTTTCGGGGGTATAAAAATCGCTATAAATGCAATTGATAATGTTAGTCCATGACCACGCACAGTTTTGGTGGCTGCTCCATCTGCATTTGCCTTTAACACTATCAGAAAGTATCAATTAAACAGTATAACTCTTTTAAACAATGTTGACCGTTTTGAGCCAACGAATTCGATACAATAAATTAAAAATTTCTCTCCTTATCCTTCTTTTTTACTCCTATTTGGCAATAAGTTCTACTAATTTTCGCTACATGAAACTGGAGAATAAGTCGTAATATTCCACCATGTCGTCGATTGAAATATAATTTAATTAATTTAATTTTTACTTGAAACTTCCGACTGACTACACAAACAAATTCAATCAATCCTTTTATCCTTCAACACCTCCCATGAAACAAACGGGCGGTCGCATTTACATCTGAAAGCCTCATTAATGTATTACCCGCAATTACCTTTACAAACTTTTGTTTCATCAATTTTCATTAAACTTATCTGGCAACAAAACTTCAAAACACCACAAAATGACTGCCCGATTCTAGCTGAGAATAGAAAAAGTGTACAAAAAAAAAACAACGATTCCTTTGTGTGGGAGAAGGTGGATGTTCGCGTTTTTCGCGAAAAATAAAGCCAAAAAATCGAACCAGTCGCTACAAAAAATAAAATAAAAAACCATAAAGGATGAAATAGAAATTTGCGAAACTGAACGCAGATGACCAAATACCCTTTTCTTTTGCTATGGAGTGAGTAGCAAAAGCCTGAACCGTGTTTGTGTAGAGAAAACGGAAATGAATCTCATGTGTATAAATGAGAATAAATCCAAAAATAAATTGAATTAAAAAAAGCAGTAAAACATACAAGTACGACTTTTTTCTAGACGATACTTTAGCTCAAATCGGTTTGCAGTAGAAGTTGAGGGTAACGGCAACGTTCCATGGAAGAGGGATCAATGGTGATTGTTCAAAGTTTGGCTGAGGCCATTTCAAAACAGTAAAACGTAAATTTAGCATGTGCTGTTTTTTATCGCTAGGAAGGGCGATTCATAGTCCAACGACTGGAAGAGGTACAAACCCACCACACCAGCATTATCGTAAGTCTATGTTAAAATGTATATTGAAATAGAGAAGGAAGAAGAAAACCCATTTTCAACAAAATGAGCAACCAGACAGTGCGAACAGCTTTCTAAGATAACATTCTTTAAAATTACGCGTTCCTTCAAAGTTCAAGAAAAGTCGATCCCAAACCAGACCATTTTGAAACATTAGTATGCAATGTGTATAATGCAGCTGTATTGCATTTTAACAATACTAAAGGGTGTCCAAACAAGAAAGCCAGATTTAAATGGCTGATGCAGAAATTGAATTGTTTCTCTGGCTGTATGACATGTGACGCCGTCTTGTTGAAACCACGTGCCCTCCACATTCATTTCTTCAATTCTAGGCACGAAAAAACTGGTTATCATTTCACGATACCGAACATCAAAAAAGGACCAATGATTCCTCCAGCCCAAAATCCACACTACACAGTGACACGTTGAGGATGCATTTGCTTCTCGTGAATCACTCGAGGATTTTCCTCACCCCAAATGCGACAATTCTGCCTATTGACGAAGCTTTCAAGATGGAAATGGGCCTAGTCATTGAAGATGATTTTATCGGCAAAATCAGCATTTTCATGTTGTCTCTCCAACACACAATTAACGAACTCCCTTCGCTGTCCATGGTCAGCTGGCTTCAGTTCCTGAGTCAATTGAACTTTGTATGCATGAAGATGCAAATCTTTCGTCAAAATTCGCTGCATAGTGGATTTGGAGACACCAATTTGCTGAGCTCAGTGTCGAATTGAGGTGGATGGAGTTTGAGCGACATCGCCACGTACAGCTGAGACATTTTCGGTCGATCGACCTGATCGAAGGCCCGTTTTCGTCTTTACGTCACTAACAGACCCAGTTTTGGCAAATTTATCCATTAATCTCTTTACGGTTGACTCTTTTGGAGCATTATTGTGACCCCAAATTGATCACAATTTGCGAACTGTAGCCGCAAAACTTTCACCATTTTGGTAAAACAATTTCACAATGGGAATGCGTTGTTCATTCGTGTAACGCTCCATTTTTACTAACCTCGTACCTTCAACTAGCAAGCAATAACAATTTTTCAAATGTCAAACAATCACACTTCGAATGGCGTCAAATTTAAATCTTGCATTCTTGTTGGGACACCCTTTACTAACACAGTTCTGTTAATTTGGGCACCGTAACATTACGTTTGGTTCATCCCACAGCGCCAGCTCTGCTTACCAAAAGTGGCCCACTGGGCTCGTTATATCACAACCACAGCCTTCATAGCAAGCAAGATGAGATTCTTACCCATTCCAAGGGTGAGAATAGGTTAAGGTCATTTTGAACCTAAGACTTCAGATCATTGGCTTCACCAGATAAGAATATTTGACATTATTTTTAAATGCATCAGCACGCATGTGTCCACATCAAAACTATAACTCATTCTTTGAAAACCAAACCACATGATGTATTACAAATATGCTATTAGCTTTTAAAATCCTGAAGAGGTTGCACCAACTGTCAGACCCACAGCCCACCCATGGCACTATTATCAGGATCTGTAATAATGAGCCATGTAGTAACAGTCAGCTTAATGGGATAGTTAGGCTACCATTGGGATTGGGTCTAAAATTTGTTTCCCATTTTGCAATCATGAAAAAAAACTAATAACAAATTCATGTTATTATTATTATTTTTTTTTTTTTTTTTTGCACAGGTGATTATTTATGTCTGATAAAGGATAAACATATTTGGAAATTATCAGTGAAGTGGTGAAGAGTTATTCTTGGCAAATTTGCGTTATATTGGGTGAAGAGATTCCGTTATTAATAGCCTCTGTGATCGATACTTCCGGACATAACAAAACATAAACTAAAAACCTGTAGTTAGATTTTAATCAGGCGAACTGAGTCATTCCCTCACCCAACGTTCTCTTTCTTGCCTTGGCCCTAAGAAATATTTGAATGGGAATGGAATCTCAAAGTACCACAAGTTTTGAAAATTTTGCAAACAGTGTAATGTATATGTAGAACCGGACAGATATTTCAGTCAAATGAACTTGGCTATAGGTTTAAATATACCTATAGATATATGTAGCACTCATCAACGTTCCTTTTTTTTTTGACAATAAAAGAAGCAAAATCATTATTTCCTGACGACTTCTGCTTAGAAATAATAGATTTTTGCGTAATCGTGGAAATACACTGCATTTTCATTAACAGAATTACTTTTACCAAACGCCTGGTGGTACAGCTGAATCAAAGACACGAATTTACGAACATACTCGTATACCTGGCGTATAGATGGTGCCAGTAGTTTGAAAAAATTAATTTTTAGGAAATGTGGTCACCTCGTAAAACATATGTTTTAAGTTTAAACCATCCAAAGTAAACGATCTCAGTGAATTTGTGAACATGAAAAAAATTGCTCACCGTTATATAATTCAATATTTCCACTTGAAAGGTCTTAGTCCAACCAATATTAAAGCCAAACTAGATCCTATTTTGGGAGAGTCTGTCCCTTCATTTACGACTCTAAAATATGGGAGAGCAGAGTTTAAACGAGGCCGTACGTGCTGTCAAAGCGAACACTGTAGCGATCGGCCAATTGAAGTGTCCATGCCAGACGCGGTTAAGAAAATCTACAAAATGATATTGAATGATCGGATAATCGGCCGGCTGAAGGTGCGTGAGCTGGTTGAAATGATAGGCATTTCAAAAAGTGATATACATCATACATTGACCGAAAATTTGAAGATGAGAAATCTGTGCGCGGGATGGGTGCCGCACTTGATTTCAATGGCATGATTGTTTGGATATGAAAAGCGTTGTCTTTCGGGTAGTCCCGAATGACTTGAATTTTCTTCAAAAACTCTATAGCACAAAAGTTGCTAAAAATATACCAGGACGAATCACAAAAACAAAATAAATAAAACAAATAAGACAAATAAAATACAAAAAATAAATAAAATAAACTAATAAATAGAAGAAACAAATAAAATAAAATAAAATAAAGAACATTATATCAGTTTTGTGTCGTTGTTAAGACAACAAATTTATCTGGTCTGGTGATTTCATATATATATATATATTTATATATATATCAGTATTACCAGTTTTATTTTCACAAACCTGATAAATAAAATAAAAATACAAGATTATGTTATGAACAACTGTTCTGAACTGGCCAAAAGTTCAACAAATTCCATTGAACAACTAAACCATTGTTCAACTAAAATTTTATTCACGATCTGAATGAATATTTCCAATTTACTTTTTTATCAGAACTGATGAGAACAGGAATGAGGGTTATCCTGTGCATACAATTTTATTATAAACCGCTTTTCTCTTGAAACATTTCGTAACAAAATTGCCAATATTCAAGTGTATTCCAATGTAAATGCTTTTCACTTTGTCATATTTATGAATCTGGCACCAACCGCCCTGTCCTCCTTCGGCCGTTAGCATGAAACCAAGATTTGTGCTACCCATGAACCTCAAATAAACCCACACATTATGTTGTACATTTATATTATATGTATATATGTACGTATTTATTAACACAACAAAAAGTACATTAAACCCTTAAGCATTACACCGTAAAACCGCGTAATTTTAATGCGTACGTAACCAAAGCAAACACATTACAACTGACCATAAAGGAACAATCATATGTGTAGGCGAAAGTGGTCCCAAAGACCCATGAC
Organism: Philornis downsi; assembly: GCA_019455685.1. Lineage (NCBI taxonomy): Eukaryota > Metazoa > Arthropoda > Insecta > Diptera > Muscidae > Philornis > Philornis downsi. The sequence goes on from JAHXMU010000022.1 coordinate 2,313,392, forward strand.
AAACCGTAACACAACTTGGGTTAAGTAAAATCCATTGTTAAACAATTCTTGAATATTGTGGGAAAGAATAAAAAATGGTAAGGTCCACATAAGACCTTTCTCACACTATGACAGCGGAAAGTCAACGAATCCTTATTTGTTTGCTGGCATTATTTAATGTTAAAATAACAACAACTCATTTATCGCATTTTGTCAGAATCAACTCAATCAACACAAATCATTTAATCAACCTTTAAGGGTACTACTGTGTCCTTTTTTTCTGTTATGTTTTCCAAATCATTATCAAGATTTTAGCTCATTTTCACAAAAAGATTATTCTTTGCGATATCTTAAAAGGATGATTCAAAAAATTACATGTCACCAAGTGGTTGATTTAATGTTTTCGTAAACACACCCCATTTATTTTTTAATTATACTAGCGAACAAGGTTTTCGACTGAGCAACCAAACATCTTTCCTAGGGTAATTTGGTGATCTGAATTCGCCGTAGTCATAGTCTACAAGGTAGCGTTCTCGCACCTAAGCTTTATTCAATTTTCAATATTCAATTCAATATGACAATTGTAATGATTGCAACAACTGCGGATATTGCATTAATTGCATCCATAATTCATACGAACTTCAGGCTTCATGCGATGTAAAAGACCAACATAAAATCAAGCATATGGAGGATATCTATAAATATGGAAACGTCAACAAATCTAACATTTATAATGAGAAGAAAAGATTTTCCTAACGCTTTTCTAAATGAAGTTGAAATACCTAGAAGCACAAATGTGAAGTACTTAGATATGCATTTAGATAGACAACTCACCTGGAAGCAAAATATGAAATCAAAAGGAGAACATTTGACGATAAAAACTAAAGGGATAAGTTGATTATCAGGATATAAATCACAACTAGATTTAGATACTAAATTGATACTCTGTAAAGAGATTCTAAAAACAGTTTGAACTTACATACTTCAACTGTAAGCAACATCTAGTAGTTCTGATATTGAAATTCCGCAGTGCAACCAGTCAAAAACTTTACATATACCAAATCCTTAGTATCTGGCAACTAAGGCTATGCATAGGGATTTAAAGCTGTTAACGGTTCAAAAGGAAATTTTTAGATTCAGCCGAAAACATTTAAATAGGCTTAGCAACTACGATAATCCATTAGCCACATGTCTTTTGGATGATAGTAATGGAACAATAAAAATATTCTATATACTAGACTTTCCATTCTCGCTCTAGATTCTAATGTATTTTAGTGCAATAATGTGTTTGGGTGATAGTAATGAAACAATAAACATATTCCATTTTCTAGATTTACCATTCTGACTCTAGATCCTAATGTATTGTAATGCAATAATGTAAAAATGTAAACAAATCAAATGAAATATTAAATTTACGTATGTTATGTCAAGTAAATATAGATGGAACAGAACTGTTTGTTATTTGTTTTTACTTCTTATAAAGTTAACTTTTCGTTAAAACAACATATGACAAATGAAGGCATATTATATAAATATATTTAATTTCCTTTGAATATCTCTCAAATGTTTTAATTTTGGTTTCCGACCATTCAGGGTTTCCTTATAAATACTTAAGACAACTTAGGAATTAATCTATATCTGAATGCTATTTGTGCCGTCAGTTTCCAAACAATATAAAAAACACTGCAGAGATTATAGCCGTATACGATTCAATAAAAATTTCTATGAAGCAACCTGGTAGATATATAATATGCTCTGATTCCCTTTCATCGCTAAATGCTATAACTAACATCAATAATAATAATTTCTACGCTGTTAAAATCCGAAGCATAATTATTGATAAATTCCCCAAAATAAAACTTATGTGGATACCTAGTCATACTGGCATTAAAGGTAATGAGAAAGTCGACTCAATAGCTAAACTCGCAACTACTCTCCCCTTGGTATATACCCCCAACTATAACAGCAGTGATATAACCTTACAACTGCGGAATTTGCAGAAACATCTAGTCTTAATAAATCGTACATCGAACTGGTATAAAAACATCATTCCGAACTGCATTTCTACAACTGAATTTTTGAAAAACTAAACACAGAAAGATTTTTCACGCTTAGAGCAAATCAAATTTACTCGGATCCGTCTTGGTCACACCAATTTGACAAATGCACATTATATAAATAAGGGTTTAAGCAATATTTGTCCTTTATGTAATACTGCTTGTATTGACATCAACCACATCATTTCTACATGTACCTTCCTTAGCCAGCAGAGATTATCAACATTCGCCAATGAAGATCCCATCGCTCTCATCGCTAATCCTTCAAATAGAAATATAAAATTAATTGTAGATATCATCAGAAAATCGAACTTGTATGTTAAAATTTAAATTACTTAAAAATAATTTATTTTCTAATACTTCTCATCTTGTATTTTAAAATATTATTACGTTAGCTGAATGCCCCGGTAGCCATGGATAATTCTTTTTTAGTATAGTTAGCCTTAAGTTTCTTCAACTTTAAATTAGCTTTACATAAATAAATAAATAAAATAAAAAACAGTACATAAAGGAAACGCCTACGAACAAAATCAATCTTTTTTATATTGTATGACATTTTTAATAAAGCAATTTATCCTTATCAAATGTTCTTCCAACAGGCTTTTTCGTTTTGAAATCTGATTTGTGATGTTAGTTTTTGTTATATGGAATATAATTTTCATATGAATAATTATCTAAAAACACTATTTTATATAGAAAAGTATACTGGAAAGTGAACTTCAAATAGGAATGAGTCATGAAAGACATTTTGTCCTTGGAGATGTTTTTCATATGGAGAAGTATTTTAAAGAGATCGTTGTCATGGAGAACGTTTTTCACACACAGAACTATTCTGATGTCACATTTCGTATAGAAACTTGACGCGTTTTTTGTCCTAATCGACCATCCTAACTCCACTCACTTATTCGCCTCTATCGCCGAGAGGCGATATACACGGTTTTTATACAGTACAGACAACGTTCATACCAAAATGAAGACTTTGGCAATTCAAGTGGTAAGATAAGGTTTGCAAGGACCAAAAAAAAAAAAGGAAAAATCAGCTTCAGAAAACCATTAGTTGATAGACAATACAATAATATATAAGCAGTAAAAGAATAAATAAATAGATCAAATGCTTAATTACAGGGTGTCCGTCGGGAAGGTATACTACTTTGTGTGTTTAAAATTTTTGATTAAATGGAAGAGAATGGATCCTATATTGATAAAAGTTTTTTTTTTTAATGTCGGCAATTATGTACGGAATACAATATCAAATAAATGTCCGCCTCTGTCCTGTACCCTCTGCCTAACAAATGCGAGCCCTTTTGAGCACATTTTTCATTACATTTTCATCATCACACATTCATCACGAATATTTTGTTTGAGTTGCTCAAGCGTTTCTAGTTTGTTTGCACAAACCCTTGCTTTTCAGATATCCCCACAGAAAGAAGTTCGGAGCAGTCAAATCAGGCGACCGTGGAGGGATATCAACATCACCATTTCTTGAAATAACTAGTTGTGGAAAAAAGTTTCACAGTAATTCCATTGTAATTCTGGCTGTATACGATGTGACACCATCTTGTTGATACCACATGTGAATCCAGCCCAAGGCAAGCAGTTGTGGCGTTAAAAAGTTTTCAATCATATCACGATATCGCTCCCCATTGGCAGTTACCGTTACGCCGTTTTCAATTTCAAAGAAGTAGGGCCCAATGATTCCTCTTGACCTAATTGCACACCAGACTGTCACTTTTAATGAATGCAAAGGTGGCTGGTGAATAAATTGAGGGATTTCCATTGCCCAAAACCGACTATTCTGTTTATTCACATATCCATTCAAATGAAAATATGCCTCGTCACTCATTATGATTGTTTCATGGAAATCGGGTTTATCATGGGCGAGCTGTAGCATCCCATTGGCATATGTACGGCGGCGTAAATGTTTTTGTGGAAGAAGCTCTTGTGTCAACTGAATCTGAAATGGCAACAAATGCAAATCCTTGTGCAAAATTGTGGCCAAAGTTGTTCCTGGAAGACCAAGCTCCTGATCAAGGCTTCCAATTGAAGTTGATGGATTGTTTTGAACACTTCCTTGAGCAGCAGTAATGTTTCCAGCCGATCTTGCAGTACGTTGTGGTCCATGCTTGGCCCTTTCAGCTACAGACCCTCTTTCTTTAAATTTCATTTACTACACGATAAATAGTGCATCTTGTTGGCACTTTGTTCCTCCCAAAAATTTCACGTAACTTTCTCATCGTCACAGTAATCGATGATTGATTTCGATAAAATGCTTCAGCGATTAAAACACGTTGGTTTATCGAACATTTTTCCATAATAAATTTGCCACGTCTCTACTTCACGGCTGCCAAATATGAGCTGTCAAAACTAATGTTTACCAAAATGGCGGCAAAACAAAGTTGTATACTTTCCCGACGAACACCCTGTACTTAAGAAGTGTTTTTCAATAAAGCATTTAGTGTTCTACAATTATAATAAATCTAAAACAAGAAGGCATTTTTAGAAAAAAGTGTAATTGCCAGAAATACATGAATGTAAATGTCACATTTCGCACGGAAAATTTTGTTAGTTCATATTTTTATTATTATCTTAAAACACATTTTCCATGTACGAGTTGACTTAAAAGGCATTTCCACTGTAGGCACATGGAAATTGCCTTCAATGGCTCTTCTTCACATCAAAAGCTTTGTTCACGACTTCACTTCATGGCAACAAATCCTTCTGCGACAACTTTCCATAAACGAAAAAGTTTAGTTGGTTTGGAACTAACTGCTTATGCAGAAACTGCCTTAAAAGACATTCGCTACAGTAGAAAAAATGTTTTTTTCTGCATGAACGCGGCCAGACTTTTCTATATGAAAAATATCTGGCTATTTTTCATGTCAACAATGGCTTTCAAAATACTTATTCACAATGTACAAAAAGGACTTTTCGCTTCATGCGCTTTTCATGTGCTTCTACCTAGAATATAAATTCGTTTAAACTGTTAAACTTACCTTGAATTATTCAAAGTTAGTTGCATTTTTTTGTTGTGTTCTTACTTGTTAAACAAAATAGTACTTCTTCTACATAAAATCTTCTAGGAAAAGTTTATTTACTACTACGATATTTAGAACGTTGCAGACCAGTATTATGGAATCCTTATAATCACTTTAAAAATCAAAATCAAAATTTGAGACGAAATTGTGAAAACACCAAATATTGTAAGCGATTGATAAATCTGAAAGGTGTGAAAATAAACCCTCCAGATTTACCAATCGCTTACAATATTTGGTGTTTTCAAAATTTCGTCTCAAATTTTGATGCAGGCGATTTTAAAGTAATTAAAAGGATTCCATAACACTGCTCTGCAGCGTTCTAAGTATCGATTTTTGTTGTAGTAAATAAGCTTTTCCTAGGAGAACTTTCTTTTCTTCTTTTCGAAATTTCCCATATATAGGTATGTAGGTACTACTCTTTCTAAATATAATTTGATATTATATACGAATAATGCTTATATTTTTAGCTGGATGATAGAAAGACGGTCTAATTATCCTTCTTAAAATATGATAATACCTATACACCTGTAATAATCAAATACTTATATACCACTATTTATTGTATACAACTAAATTTGGCAAATGTTTTCTGTTCAAATATAGTAATAAAACTCTTTAACATCGTTACGTCACTACATATATAACCCTAACAGGATATCAAAATAACATCACATTGCATTGAAACAAGGACATGGCGAAATTATTGAAATATGCTGCAGTATATTTGTGGTATTTGTGGCATAAACATGAACATTCCACATCAACCAAACATTATAGCGTTACCGGTGTTATATGGTAAATATTTGGAATACAAAAATTCACACCTTACAGCCTCTACAATCACACACAAACACAAATATGTACACATTTAAAAAGGACAGTCAAGTCCTTGGTAAGAATACGCACATACGAGTACACATACCAGTTCGATGAGGGTAATTAAAATATTAAATGAACTCAATTAAAATTTATATTTTTCACTATAATTTTCAATTATAATTTGCAAAATTGAAATCCCATTGAACCTATTGACCTTTTTGATTTCACCAGTCGCTGATGCTAGACCGTTGATATGTGCAACAGCCACAGCTGTTGGCGCTGAAAGTGCAACAAACGCAGTATGGTGGAGGATAATACGAGGCTCGCAGGGAGTACAGTAGCACAGCAGAAGAACTACATCTTTGCCGATGCAAATGGATGAGAAAGATTTCAACGCTGACAAAAGAAAACTTTAAATTAAAAATTAATATTTTGTGTAATGAAATGTGCAAATTTTTTCAAGCGACCATCTTGATGAAGCCTATCCATCAACAGCTTCCGCCCACATATCGAAATTCAAACAGGAGACCTCTTTAAATTAAGCACTTACATAGAACTCGTTTTAGAAATTTCAATCGGGTGAAATGATTTACATATATCTTCACCTAACATCTTCTTGCATGAATGCAAAATTTGAGGAGCGCCAGAGGGAGCGAGATAAACCGCTAGGTTCTGACCCAAAAATACCATGAATTAAGGCTCAATAAAAGAAGTAAAGTTATAACTTTCAGCGCTTTTTGTTTAGAAATTGTACAGGGATAATTGACTCTTGATAAATCGGTATCAAATGTGTAGATTTTATATGAGTCTCGCTTTGATAGCCTTACCCATGGTGTGCCATCACACAGGTGCTGTTTTCCATTATTTTTTTTCTTGGTTATATGTTCTTTCTTTCTTCTGGCGACTGCAAGCGCCCCTTTGGGGTACCCAAACTAATCCCGAAAGGATTAGTCAAACTACCAGAGATTAGAAGTAGGTTCCTTCGAAAAACTTCCTCAGGTCCCGCTTCCTCTCTCGATCAAAGTACCGCTGTAGTCACTTGGTATGAAGTTAGCTACCTCCAGGGTAGGAGCTGAGGTAATCTAGGAAGATCTTGGATACACATGAACAGTGTTTTCTAAGCTAATGCCTTCCTTCACCAACGCAACCTGAAGCAACGCAAAAGCACTGAAAACACTGGTTCGGGCAACCACAACCAGCACGATGCTCCCACTAGGGGTCCAACACCATTGACCAGGAAGGAACAATGTTCCTTGGGCCCCTGGTCACCCGTGCTACCAGAAGAGAAGAACCCTCTGGTCTGGGTTTCGCAGACAAGCCACTCCAGTTTTGCTTTATCATATCTCGCATGGAACTGGTAATCCATAATCTACAGCATAGATTTTCAATGTCTGAGGATAGAATATCAACACAGCAAAGCACACCATGCTCCAATCATAGTCTATTAACCAGATTTCTCTGGTCATACAATTATTAAGACGGAAAAGATAAATCTTGTGATATCTCCCGACGGCTTCTCTATAACCGCACCTGTTGCCAGGCTATGTCTTGTTTAACTATGACTCTCCCGTTTACTTGGTTTTCGAAAAACGAGTTCCAAGATCAGTTTGATGTCATATTATAGGTGAATTCCAAGACATAATCCACCTGTTCCTAGGGCGCCTGGCACAAGGCTACACTACTTTGTTTTTGTACGCAAGCACCATCCTTTGCCTGCTTAATTACAGGATCGGGTAGAGAGGCTTGCGTTTTAGGGGTAAGCGGTACAAAGCATCCTAGGAAACACCCGCCTACCCTCAATAAATCGGTATGTGATACACTAAGGGGCGTGGCAACGCAGTCGATTTTCATTCAGTGAAATAAGTTTACTATATGTCGTCTTAAAGTATAATACCAGCCAACAAGTTTTAGACTGAACCACCTCCATCTTTGTCCAGAGCTTTGACAGAGTTCTTAAAAGGGCCCAATTTTATGTGCAGTGGTAGAAGAGAAACGTCAGTTTTACCAATTAACGGTTTATTTGGAATTTTTTGTTTTTCTGGTGAATACTCAGTTCTTTCTAACCACTCTGTTCTGACGTAATAATGACATGTAGCGCTGCTATCTCGTAGACAAAGGAAACAACAATATTTTGTGAAACCTCCTTGCATACCAGTCAACACACCAAAGGCCTAAAACAGATTGATTTACAGTTATTTACGGTTATATATAAATAAATTTAAATCGCACATCTTAAGGTCACCACAAATCTTCCATTTATTATCGCTGTATTCGAGTAATGTCAAAATTTCAATCATTGATTCGTAATTTTCCCTTTGTATTAACGACATGAGCAATTGATATGGATGGTTTTTTATTCTCATTATACAAAATAAGAGCCTTTGAACTATATAAATCAATAAATAGTCTCCATTCAGTTTTGTCATATGGCTGGTTCACACTAAATGACGTTCATCATCAGCCTGATACAAACTACCACTGCTGGTGAAAGATGTTTCGGACCCACTGGTCGTAGCACTGGGAATGACCGGTAATGGATGGATTTGGCGGACTTTGAACTGGTTTGAAAACCGATGGCACATTCACGTAAGTAATATTTTTTCGATTTTTCATATTGAATCCAGCAACTTTTGTTAAACAAAAATAACAACCGATTTGGTGATTATTTGACTCTCTGCAAAGTACTGGAATTGAGAAATCGAAATAGATCTTCTTGCCATTTGATCATTTGTATAACACAGTTCTGCAACTATTGCAAAACATAGTCGGTGTCCACGGTTGGTACGCAAATATGCGTACTTTAATGATTCTGATATTGCATATCCTTTTTCCAACCACATATTCACCACACACAAAGCAAAAATAACTTGAATCAGTGACACACGATCTCCCTGACATGCTTAAATGCCACTATTATGAAGATTTAGAATGAATGTGGGGTTCTGTCAAATTAATAATTCTGAAATTGTAGTGTCAGTATTGACTGTTTTACAGTATTGCCAGTATGCGATAGCAAATGAACAAGACGTGATAGTCCAATGCTTATTGCAGATTCGAAATCAACGCACCCTGATTAGTTAAAAACATGCTTTGTTTCTGCCGCCAATTTGTTTTCCAAATTTGTAGACTAGTGTAATGAATTCAGAGCAACTGAATGAAAAACAAAAAGAGTCTAGGAATGTATGACTTGATTAAAAAAATTTCAAAAAAAGGGCTTGGTTATTCCATCCATTTTTCAACTTTTTCCAATCATTATAATGCAACGCATTTGACAAAAATATACGTCTCTACGAAGAGGTGCTTCAAGAAAAAATTTTCTTTAAGTCGATCAGTTTGTACGGGAGACACCAGAAAGGATATGACAATGCGATCTATTTTCATTCTCAAAACTTTGTTCCCCAAGTGCATGATTTGTGTCAAATTTAGTGCAATTGTGTACGCTTGCTTGAAATCTATGATACTACAAATATGCATTTTAAATCGGCCATTTTTTAATTGTAAAACTTAAGAATTGCAGCTTAAACAGAGCAAAAACTGAATTTCAGAAAATACAGCAATTCATATGGGAGACACCAGAAGTTACAGGACGATACAGTCAATGTAAAACCATGTACCAGCTAAGCAGACAATCGAAGCTCAATGGACTTAAAAACTTGAAACACATTTGGTGAAAAGATATTTGATGCTCTAATCACTTCCTGCTGGGTGTAACATTTTGTGTATCAAATGATACACGGTTCCTCCCATCGGGTGAAGACTAGCACTTAAAAGTCCTTTTGCCTTGGTGCAAAAACATACGGAGCGCCAGGAGTGGTATGATAAACTTGGTGATTCATCAACAAATGCTATGAATTAACATAACAATACAAAATTATAATTTACTGAATTTAATTATTACAGATTATGAGAAACTTAATATCTTTAGTTAATTTTTACTCCAGGTACTTTAACGCATAAACCTCGCAGAACTATGTTTAGTAGAAGCCTGATGCTTACTAAGTTATATTGAATTTAGCATAATTGAAAGAAAGATGTGAATCTAAGAATATATGGGTAAAATTAAGTAACTTGTATGGGAGATACCGAAAAGGCTTGGTTGTACGGTTGTGTTTTTTACATTTCGATCGTAATTTAATATACCTATAATATAAACGGCAAAATTTTAAAATACTGTAGCAGTTCTTCTTCTTCTTAGGTGGTAACTGGAATAGACATCCTTATCTATTATACGCCGCCCTTGGAAAATAAGTACAAGCGCTTTGATCTTCTCCTCCAATTCGTCACACAAAGCTTCAATAGTATTTCAAAAGACTGATCCTTCCAACTGAGTTTTGGTCGCCCTCTTCTGCGTCGTCCATTGAGTTCGTTGTCGAAAATCTATCGTGCCAGAGAACTTGAGTTCATCAGCACAACATGATCCAGCCAGTGATACTTTAAGTGGCGACTGGAATAGACATCATTATCTATTATACGCCGCCTGTAAAAAATAATTCCAACTGCTTCGATCTTCTGCGTTTCTTCTCCAATTCTTCACGCCAAGTTTCGACAGTATTTCAAAAGCCTGGTTCTTCCAACGGAGTCTCGGTCGCCCTCTTCTGCGCCGCCCAACGATTTCGTTGTCGAAGACTTTCCGTGACGGAGCATTTGGGTCCATCCGCACATCATGACTCAGATATCACAATCGCTGTACACCCGTATTAATGCGTTTAACCACGTCGATTTCGGCATATAGGTCATACAGCTCATTGTTCATGCGACGCCGATACTCTCCGTTAACGATGATGGGTCCATATATTTTCCGGAGTATTTTCCTCTCGAAAACTGCCAGTTCTGATTCATCCATTTGCGTCATAACCCAGAATTCTGCGCCATATAACAAGACAGGTAGAAGCAACGTCTGGTACAGTCGAATTTTTGTTTGTCGAGAGAGGGTTTTATTATTGAATCGCTTGCTTAGCCCATAGTAACATCTGTTGGCAAGCAACACTCTCCTCTTTATCTCCATGATGACACCATTCGTTTTGTTTACAGCGGAACCGAGGTAGGTGAATTCTTCCACCATTTCAAAATTATAGTTGTCAAAGTTCACACAACGTCCCAAACGAGCAGATTCTTTATTCGTTGAAACCAATAACTTTGTTTTGTTCTCGTTTACCATTAGACTCATTTTCGCTGCTTCCTTCTCGATGCTTGAGAAGGCTGCAGTAACATCTCGTAGCAGTTACAGGGGGAAAATTGAATTTCCATAAATCGACCAAATTGTGTGGGCAATACCAGAACTATGAGTAATTTGGTTAAACGTACGATAAATGCCAAATTTGGCGTAACAACTTGAAAGACTTAAAGTTAAAAATATATGGATAAAATCAGTAAATTGTAAAGAAGATGCCTGAAGGACTTTTGCACCTTACTCGATTTTTTTTAAACTTTTCCAGGAATTATGACATAATACAATGAACAAAAACTTCTGGTTACTGCACTCTACGAATAGTAGTTACAGAGCAAACATTTAATTTCGAAAATCGATAAATTTATATGTATATGAAAGATGTCGCAAGGGGTGCGATAATGCGATCCAGAGAGGTCACATTAATAAGTACATAACATTTGCCAAGTTTTATTAAGTTTAGTGCAACTGAAGTGATATAAGGCTAAGAATGTATGGGTTAAACCGATCATTTGTATGCTATGGTGCCAAAAGGAGCCAGACTAAACGGCTGATTTTGAACACAAATTTACATTATTGCTGTTTACGGGTTAGAAATAACAGGGGAATCACTATTTCCGCAAATCAGTCAATTTGTTTGGGACGTATCAGATGATGGGAATGTAATCCATAAACAGTCGCTGACTTCGATCTGGGAAAATGTAAGAGGTTTCTTTTAAATTTATGGCAGCTATCATATCTATCAGCTAGCGAGGCAGAGAGCCAGCTATCCAGACAGGCGGACTTCATTCATTTGAAATAAAAAGAAACACATTTGGTCTGAAGATACTTTTTAGTTTACTTCACAGCCAGCCATCTAAGGGTGGGTCAACGCTCGACTGATTTAAAAGGTCATTATTCGCATTTGGTCAAAAAATACTTGCTGTTTTAGAAGTTTTTTCAACGCTATTTTAAGATATCTGGGTATTATATTCTTGCCGTACCAAATGATAAATAGTTTCATTGCTTTGGGTGACTGTATAAAAAGAAATGCTTCAATTGGATAGTTTTTGACTTATCTTCTCCTTGTTTAAAGAAATTACATTACGCGAACAGAATAACAATGATTTAAGACTTGGTAGAGCACGCTGAGTACGCCCTTAATAAAGCTGCCTCAGCAAAATTGTGCTGTCACTACACAGTCACTAGGAAACTCTTGCTGTGGTCTTTTCCCAGAAATCTTTCCTTATTATTAATGACAGAAAGGAATATAACCAGAATATTTTTATACCAAAAAATTTCTACAGCCAGCCTCGTATTAATGTTATGACTATCCTCGTATGTAAATAACGTGTGTGGGTGCGAAAACCAAATGTGTTTGGTTTTGTGCCGTTTGCGCCGGATGTTTATTGATAATTTGTAAATTATTATTTTGTTGATAAATAACAACAGTCGAGTAGTAGCAACATCATCAACAGCATCATCCTCATTAGCGGCAAACGGTGAATACCGCAAAATCAACCGATTGGCAAATGCATTTGTGGCTTATAATGAATTTAATGAGATTTAAAAAATATCATCAAGCTAACTTATTATAGAAAGGCTCAGGTGTTGCAATAAAATAACCCACTATTTATTCGTTTAAACAAATATTTACAAATAGAATAGGACCAGTCAGTCGTCGCGGAATTGTTGACTTAATAATTATTATAATAGAAATAAAAGGAAATATAAAGCTATTTTCAGAAATAATTATTAAGACCAACAAATATCTAGTTGCACATATGAATTTACCTTTCCCATTCATTATCCTGATGAAAAAATAAATTTGTATCTTTTTTTCACATTTTTCATAAATTGTCGAATATCATTCCAATTCCTTCATTCACAGGACAACGAAAAAAAGGTCAACGTATGGCAGAGTGTGGAGAAACCCCAATATTAATTAAAACATCATATGAAATTTCAGCTGTATTTAGTTTGCCTTTTGTGTTTTTCGTGGAAAATAACAAAATTCAGAGAAAAAGGAAGCACATTCGCAGTCACATTGAAAATAATTTTTATATTTTTACAACCTTGAGTACAAATGGATAGAAAAAGCATCAAATGTTAGAAAAATACAACAAATAAAATTTACAGTCACGTCATCAGCGAATACGAAATGCTCCTACAATTACTTGCACTATTTGCAGATATGAAATGAAACAAATTTCTACTACATCACACAATACTAGGCCGTAGCCACGACATCACTTTCTAGATATAACATTTTCTAAATACATTGATAGCAAGAAATGTTGATAAAACGGCTCACAAACTAGCCGACCCAACAAAGAAGACTCAAGAAATGTAGGAACAACTTTCTTTATTTTTCAACATAATCTCCTTTTAGTTCGATACACTTTTTTTTGGCTATATTCAGTAGCTTCTATACCCTGTTTATAGTAAAAACTGTCGAACTCATTAAAATGGTTACCAAATGCATCTATCGCTTCATTGTTGGCAAACCTTTTACCACTGAGCCATTTATCAAGTTTGAAAATAGTAAACAAACCGGGAGAGCTAAATCTGGCGAAAAAGGTCGGTGATGAAGCAATTTATTGTTTTAATTCGTTAATTTTGGCCATCGCAATAGTAGATGTGTGAACTGAGGCATTGTCTTGATGAATCAGCACTTTCTTTTTAACCAAATGCAGCATTTTTTTTCCAAAATGTCATCACCTCATCGCCGTAGATGGTTTATCCTTGTAGAAAATAATCTATAAGAATAATCCCATGCGCTTTCCAAGAAAAACAAAAATAGATGCCATAACCTTGCCTGCAAAACGTTACGGTCTTCGTCTTTCTTGGACACGATTTGCTCATTCCAGTCCATTGATTTGACCATTGCCTCAGGTGTAAAGTGGTGGGCCAATCTCTAACCCATGGCTATAAATCGATGCAAGAATTCGGCTTTATTGCTGTAAAACATTGCCAAACAGTCTACTAAAACATCTTCGGAACGCTGTTTTTGTTTTATTAAAAGCAAGCGCGGCATTCATCTTGCGCACAGCTTTCTCATCTTCGAATCTTCGGTCAATATATGATGTATAGCCTGTCATTCAACCGACGATCATCCAATACCATATTGTAGATTTTCTTAGCAGTGTCTGGTGTGGACACCTCAATTGGTCAACTACTACGGTGTTCATCAACGCCTTTAAACCTAAAATATATGTCTTTTAAAGTTGTCATTATTCACCAAAATATATTTTTTTTAACTATTAGTCCTCAAATATATAATCAACTTTGTTACAAGAACAGAAATATCCTCCAAATTCTGCTGGCATCTCTTCGCGTCTCGAATTTTCTTCTCCATATAGATTAAGCATACAGCGGTATGTAGGTAATTTACAAAACAGTTATATCCGTTTAGAAAATAAATCAAATAAAAGTTCATATCGCCAAGGGAGCGTTGTATTCACATTTTCAAATTTGAACTCGAACAGTAATTCCATCTTCCAGCATAATGTCTTCTTTCCAGTATCTTCGGTAATATCGATTGGTAAAAGCACCGCGACTACACATGCCATATCTTCTGGCACCGTTCTAAACCCACTAATAATTCTCAAGGTGCTTAATCACAACGGGCTGCAATTTTCTTATGGATTGCATGGCTGGATCCTCGCTGGCTAGGACCTCACACTCGCTTCTTCCCTCTTCACATATTCGAATGATCCGCAAAACAAAATACTTTGTCGAACATGATCACGAGATGTATGAGGTATAGGAGTAAGTGAACCATTTCGTATTCACTGGAACTTCCAAGTATTTTTATTCTCAAACCCGCAGTCAACTCATTCAATAGTTACACAAATATCAAATGTATCTAACTTGATGGAACAGAGTTACCCCGTAGAAGTGTATGCCCTGAAAAAGACCAACTAACTTGTATTTGTGACATTTTTACCACCATGTAGCGATTTGACGCCAACCGCCATTCTGAAGCGATTTTTACGGTTCGATAACTAAGACTACAATAATGGAAAAGTTCCACAATAATCTGCAAATACAGATCATAAGCGATTCCACGGCGGTTCCAATCTAATCGTAGCACTCTCATATCTTCCTATTGATTTGTATGACACTCCTGAACAGTAGGCTCTAAAGATTCCTGCTGTTTTTGTTAGTAATTATCTCTGCAGAACATAAAAATAATAGTTCAAAGGCAATTATTAGAAATGGGACTCTCTTCTTTACCCCAAATGGAGAAAAAAATTGACAGCACGAGAGGAAGAAAATGACATTTACGCCTATGTGATTGTAGCTCCATTTGCACTTATAACGAGCTCTGCACGTTTCGTTTTCTTACGTATCCACATCCGATTCCTGTCGGCTGCTGATAAGAGAAAATGTGACATTCGTATTACAATAGTTTAGGGTGGCGGTTTTACGTGAGTCTCGCCGTGATGGCCTTACCCACGGTGTGCGAACCACATTGGGCATATTACAAAGCGATTGCCAGCACCCCCGAAGGATACCCAAGTTAACTTGGACTTTCTAGGAATGGGAGCCGATAATTTCGGGAGCAAGCTACCGCAGCCATGTCTTCCAGCCAGAATATATCAAATTCTTTATGCCAGTATGGAACATAATCCCCATTGGCGAACCACATATGTTACTCTATGGACCTGTAGCACCCACATTCGAGCTAAGAGACTCTAACAGAGGTTTCGTTTTCAAATTACAACCCGAGTGATACTCCCACTAGAGTTTCATAACCAAATGACCAGGCGGGAACTCTGTGCTAGGGCCTCCTGATCCCCGTAAGACACAGATGATCAAGGCATGAACTCGAGATTCTGACCGTGTGAATCCCCGTCACCTTCGGTACCAAAAAAGGGCTCTGATCAAAGCCTGTAGCTGACCTACTTCCAGTTTCAACCTCTTGCGGTCCAGCGACTGGTGTCCCTGCAACGAGCAATAGCTGCCGTCCATTAAGCTAACCAAGATTCAAGATTCAGCTGAACAAACTCTCAGACTGTCTCGAATAGGTTGGTAGACCCACGGCCAAATTCAATGGTGGAAGCTGCTTGCTAAGCTGCTACCAAATTGTGATTTACATAACTTACTTCATGTTATCGGTTGCCCTGCAACAAAAGGAGTACCACCGAGAGATTTATAACACACAGATAAATAAGACACGAACTCGAAACCCTGGCCGTGTGAACCCCCGTCACCCAGAAAAGGCCTCTGGTCACCCTGACCGTGTGAATCCACGTCATCCAGAAAAGGCTTTTGGCCAGAGATTGTAGATAACCTATTCCCAGTTTCAACCCCTAGAGATCCAGCGGCTGTTGCCCCTGTAACCAGCAGCAGCTGCCGTCTATCAAGCTAAACAAAATTGTGGGATCAGCCCGATCCGAACAGTCTTGCAGGCTTTTAACTCTCAGGCTGTCAGATCGACAGACCCACTTCCTACGATTACGTCAGGGTAGCCCCATGCTGAGCATCCGCTCTGGTAGTAAACTCCGTTGCTCTATCCAGTACGTCCTGTGTAGAGAGCACATTACTGACTACCTAAATATCGCTAATCCCTGGTGCGTATAATAAGGATATAGCAACAATAGTAGCTTCAAAGAAACCATAATCATCAATTTGATACTATACATTGCAATCTAAATATATTATCGATAGAACCAGTTACCATGCTGTTATTATGTTTTTCCTATGTTACAAACTCAAACCCCAACCAATGAGACCAACATAATAAAAACTCTTTTCCACTACTATTCACAATGCCGTGAGAGATTTTTTCTGCCCCTTCTTGGCATGACAGCGAAAAAAATCGCTTAACAATATTTGTCTTGTTAATAAAAATAATATTTTTTATAAAAATATTTTCTCCTAGCACTTTTGCCCTCCTCTTCTTTTTCTTTTCTCATTGGTTTGTGTTGTGATGTGCCATGCCGGGACATCATCACGTATCCACAATGAAAATTAAGCATTTCAACAACAAACTGCAAACAGCTCAAATGTCCTGAACAAGAAAGGGGAACGAAAATTTACGTATGTCCTTGTGCGAAACATTTTTTTTTTCGTACTTGGCAGCTTGTATCTCAGCTAGAATTCACAATGTTAGTTAAAAGTTAATGAGACAACATAACTTTTTTTTGGTCGTCCTCCTTTCCTTGCAGCTCTAGTCCTTGTCGGACTTTTTGTAAAAAAGAAAAAGTACGCGAACATATAAATTGTGGTTGTGGTATATAAATGGTGCCCACATGGGACATGGAATTGCATCGTATGTTTCATTTTTTTATTCTTCACATTATGGTTGGTGGGATGGAAATTCACTTGCGCGGACCAACAGCGCCAACGTAATCAATGTTCAACTTTAACCCAAGTGGAGGAAAAGTTTTAAAAATATTATATTTTTTTTATATACAACAAAGACGGCAAATGGAATCATGCAGCACTACGTTTCAATCATGTAGAGAAACGTAGAAAATTAAAAAAATATTTTCTTCAAATTTTAAAGCTCGGCCACAGGTATCATTAATAGTGGGCCATCGACATTACTATCGTAGATGAAATCTGAAGGTGCGTTTGTAATTTAATAAATTACTAGAATAGGGCAAGTCCTTTACATATTCGAATGATCCGTAAAACATACTATTTTGTTGAAAATGACCTCACGTATAGCTAGCGCCTTAGAAACTACAGGATGGTGCACGAATTGTGCAACAAACATACTGTCAATGTCAATGGGAACCATTATTTAAGAATGTTGAAGGAGTTTTTCTACGTAGAACTGCGCCAAGGACGTATTTGTTTCAACAGCATTTGGTTCCAGCAAAGTGGAGGAACTCTATACATATGCAATTCCCAAACAAACTAACATCCTAAAACTCCTCATTCCGGTGGCGCCCAAGGTCATCTTACCCAACTGCAACAGCCTTTTTTGTGGGCTTATGGCAAGCACGAGGTGTACAAAACGAAACCAAGCAATTTGACTGAATTAAGGCAGCCCATTAAAACAATAATTGAGGCGATTATGACTTCAGCCCTTCAGGCCGCAATGATTAGTTTTCTGATCAGGTGTCGCATATGCATGAATGAGCATGAAAATTATTTACGGTCTATCATCTTCAACACTAATTAGTTATATGAAATAAAATTGAATTTTCCGTTTAATAAAAAAAAAATAAATAAAATATATCGATTAAAACAAAGTTATTTGAGTTTCTTATTGTAGCATAATTGGTACGCCACCCTGTATATAATTCACGTCAATTAGGTCCACAAACATGTTGACCTTCCAACAAAGAAATGAAATGAAATGAAATGTATCATTAAAAAAAAACACGTTCTCTAGAAATGATCAACGGTTGTTCAGGTTTTCATAAATTTCTTCGCATGGATCTTCTTATGGATTTCCATTTATAACAACATGAAATTAAGTATAGAATTCCCAAAAGACTGCATAATAGTTTGTTCCTCAAGTGTATACTGGCTTCTTGAACTTCAAATGTATATATTTTTGTTCGGATTTTGTGAATAAGTGACGCCCTAAAAATATGATATACAAATATATGGGTTGTTTTTGGGCCCAATTATCAGGCAGCAGATGACAGTTAATTTAAAGCCCGAATAACACAACATTTTTTTGATGTAGCAACACCCTTTAGCCACTCTATACTAGATGGTAATTTAGTTTTACTCCACAAATGATACATAATATGATATCTTATTTTGAGACAAAATTACAATCTTGTACAGATCCTCATTATTCTTGTTTTAAAATTAACTGTAATCTGCTCTCTAATATATTAAGCAAATAAACCAGTATAAAGATTCCAGTCAAATTAAATGATTTGCACATAACCCCAACACAATGTCCTTTTGAGTAGATACAAAAACTAGCGGAAGGCCAGGAGCAGCATGTTAAATCCCTGTGTTGTTACCAACAAATACTGTATGCACAGTAAATTATGATAAATTATAGCTCAGCTTAACTATAATAGCTTAAATACAGTTCTATGTCTTCGGCTAATTTGTAAACAAAATACCCAGAGTCTTCAAAACCGAAACCGTCAAATAGGGTTTATTTCTCCAAAACTGCATGCTAGTTTTTCCAAAATAGCCGTTTTCGAATAACCGTTTTTTTCGCTTCGGTTAGGAGTATTTTAAAAATGATTTAACGATATTCTAACAACAAACTATAATTTTAAATTCATAAAAATAAACGAAAATTGTTTCTGAACTATTCTGTATTCTATTAGTCATATTAATAAAATATGGATATTGTCCATTGCATAAGTCGACAGTAACGGTAATAGTAAAGGGTGATTTTTTAATCGTAGTTTTTTTTAATCGAATAAAACACTCAAATTTGCATCACATATTAAAATTTTTATTGGAATCGATAAATTGGTCTTTGCCATTTAATTTTTAAAGATAATTTCATGTAAATGTTGTCCGCGGCTCCGTCTCAAAATGTCCATTCGGAAGGTCCAATTTTTCGTCACTTTTTCGACCATTTCGGCCTGTATTCCACGAATAACGCGCCTGTTGTTATCCTGTGAGGCTTCAACAGTGCTCGTCTTATCCACATAGACCAACGACTTGACATAACCCTAAAGAAATAATCAAGAGGCGTTATATCACAAGATCTTGGAGGCCTCACAGGGTCAAATCGAGAGATAAGCTGCTCACCAAATTTATCCCTCAACATATCCATTATTTCACGAGCAGTGTGGCATGTTGCATCGTTCTGATGAAACCACATGTCAACCGAGTTCAACTCAGCCAATTGCGGCAAAAGAAAATCGAGTATCATGGCTCGATATCTTTCGCCGTTGATGGTAACGTTCCTTACAAGGTCGTCTTTGAAGAAATATGGACCGATGATGGCACCAGCCCATAAATCACACCAAACTGTCGTTTTTTCCGGATGCATCGTTAATTCATGTATGGCATGTGGTTGTTCACCACTCTAGATGCGACAGTTTTGCTTGTGTACGTATCTGTTCAGCAAGAAATGGGCCTCATCGCTGAACACCATTTTTCGATAAAACAGCGGATTTTCATTGAGCTTTTGTAACTCCCATTCACCAAAAAGTCATTCGTCATTCCATGATGAAATGGCAGAGTATACTGTACACTTTTCATTTTGACAGATGACGTTTGGATGCCATTACCAACCAGTGCTGCTAACCTGAAAAACTTAAATCTTAAAAAATCACCCTACATTTTGGTGAAAAATGGCAACCTTATAAAACATTTGTTTTAAGTTTCAAGGCCCCACCTTGTTTAGTATTTTTATTTGAACCGTCAAAAGTAAACGATCTCAGTGAATTTGTAAATATGGAAAAAATTAATCATCGTTATGTGAATTAATATTTCCATTTGGAAGTCCAACCAATATTAAAAACGAACTGAATTCTGTTCTGGGGCAGTCTGCTCCTTTGTTTATGACTGTAAAATATTGGATAGCAGTGTTTAAACGAGGCCGTACGAGCGGCCAAAACAAACACGGTAGTAGTCGACCAATTAAGGTGTCCACGCTCACAGCTGAATGGGCGTTAGCTAGCTGAAATGATAGGCATTTCAAAAGGTGCTATACATCATAAAATAGCCGAAGATTTAAAGATGAGAAATCTGGGCGCTAGACGGGTGCCGCACTTGCTTTCAATATAGCAAAAGCAATGTCGTGAAGATATTTCAGTAGAGAGTTTGGCAATGTTTCAGCGGAATAAAGCCGAATTTTTGCGTCTATTTATAACCATGAACGAGGCATGAGCTCACCACTTCACATCTGGGACAAAATCAGTAGTCTGGAATAAGGGAATCCTGTCCAAAAAAGACGAAAACGATTTCATCTGCTGGCAAGGTTATGGTGTCTGTTTTTGGGAATGCGCATGGGATTATTTTTATTGATTATCTTCAGAAACCGAAAACTATCAACGGCGAATGTTATGCTAATTTAGTGCAGCGTTTAGGTGATTAAATTATGGAAAAAGACCGCATTTGCCAAAAAAAGCAAGTGTTGTTTCATCTAGGCAATGCTCCAGTTCACATACATCCACTATTGCGGTGGCCAAAATTAATAAATTAAAGTTTGAATTGCCTCATCACACACCTTACTCGCTAGATTTAGCTCCCTCGGGCTATTTTCTATTTCCAAACTTAAAAAAATGGATCAGTGGTAAAAGATTTGCCAACAAGGAAGAGATGGAGCCTGCGGTTGATGGATATTTTAAAGAGTTTGACAGTTCTTACTATACGAGTAAACAGGGTATAGAAGCTATTGAATATCGCTGGAAATATCTTATAAATATTTTGAAAAATAAAGAAATTTTTTCCCAACTTTTTGTATCTTCTTTGTTAGGTCGGCTAGTTTGGGACCGCTCTCGTAAAACATATGATTTGCTTGGATTAGGAATGACACCTGTAGACAATAATCGGTCATGACTTAGTCTTTGTCTAATCATATATCTGTGCAAATTTTGTAACAATTACTGGTTTGGAAGTCCTGAAGTGTTTCACACTGTCCTCGCTATTGAATTGTGATCAGCTCATTCTTTCTCATGGAAATAAAATGCAACCAATCCCTCTCATTTCACTGTACACTTTTTTCTATGGCACACATTAATTTTCGTGTGAAAAACTATTGTTGGTTAACGCCATCGTAGTAATGTCAGCCACCACCGGCGAAGCGCACACACACCATGGTCCTGTGGTATTGGCAACGGATGTGTTGATTTCTCCATGTCTCAGGACATACAACGTAATGTGAATGAAAATGTGGCAAAAAAAAAACTAATACTGGACAGTAGCAACAACAATGACATTAGTTGAGAGTCGTGGTGTCGCGTTTACATTTGAAATTTATGATTTTGTAGCAAAGGTGACAAGGACAATGGTCATTTATTTTAACAAATGCATTTGCGAGAATTTTACCCATGCTCATTTCGTTCCTTTTGGAATTTTTTATAAAGTGTTTTTTCTCCACAGTTGTGTAATGTGAAGACTTAGTACGTGTTGAAAAAAAAAACGAAATATCTGTAGTTTAGAAAAATTGTCAAACAGGAAACGGGATATGTGAGATGATTTATTGAAATACATTTTTTCCAATGGAATTTTTTCGTTTTGTTTTGTTTCAAAGGATTAAATGATGCCCGGTATAAGCAACGATTGCAGCAAATCATAATTTTATTATGGCCAGGTAAAGAATTTTCCATTCATTACACAACTCTATTGACGATAGTTCCGTTTATTCATCAATCTGATAAATTTGAAACTGTTGGACGTAGACAGCGTCGTTTTTCCTAAAGAGATTAATCTTGCCAAAAATATAATTCAAATTAACATAAAATTTTTAAAATGATTCCAAGTTTGTTTCCATTCAAAATGATAGACGAATGAATCGTCTATGATCGAAAGCATCGCCAACAGAGTGTTTACAAAACCGATAACCGTTAAAGTTTCCACAAACAATGCTCTCATTATATATTTTTTTCCTTCTGGTACATCCCATACTAATGGACCAGCTTTCTAAAATTCTACCATTTCCTTGTAGCCTCAGCAGCCTAGATTTTTAGCCATTGTACTGATTTGTACTGTCTGGCAAAACTTGAGAGAATATCGAAAAGTAAACATGCATCTTATGGTAACTCCCATACAACTGTCCAATTTCACCAATATATTCTCAGGGTCATAACTTTCAAAAAGCTCAAGATCTTAATTTTGGAAATGAAAATGAACTGCCACTTTGAGCCGCCTTCCATACAAACTGACCGACTTATTGAAATTTCATTTTACAACTGCAAAATGTGGTTCGTTGACTGGTTCATATCTTTCATTCTATTGTATTAGAGTCTATATAGAGGGTGATTTTTTAAGATTTAAGTTTTTCAGGTTGGCAGCACTGGTTGGTAATGGCGTCCAAACGCCATCTGTCAAAGTGAAAACTGTACAGCATACTCTGCCACTTCATCATGGAATGACGAATGACCTACCACAACGTCTACGTTTTTGTGAATGGACCTTACAAAAGCTCAATGAACTCCGCTGTTTTATCGAAAAATGGTGTTCAGCGATGAGGCCCATTTCTTGGTGAACGGATACGTACACAAGCAAAACTGTCGCATCTGGAGTGATGGACAGCCACTTGCCATACATGAAGTACCGATGCATCCGGAAAAAACGACAGTCTGGTGTAATTTATGGGCTGGTGGCATCAACGGTCCATTTTTCTTCAAAGGCGACCGTGGAAGAAACGTTGCCGTCAACGGCGGACAATATTGAGCCATGACACGGGAATTTTTTTCGCCCCAATTGGCTGAGTTGAACTTGGTTGGCCTGTGGTTTCATCAGGACGGTGCAACTTGCCACACTACTCGTGAAATAAAGGATATGTTGAGGGATGAATTTGGTGAACAGCTTATCTCCCAATTTGGCCTTGTGAGTTGGCCCTCAAGATCTTGCGATTTAACGCCTCTTGATTATTTCTTTAGGGTTATGTCAAGTCGTTGGTCTATGTGGACAAGACGAGCACTGTTGAAGCCTCACAGGATAACAACACGCGCGTTATTCGTGGAATACAGGCCGAAATGCTCGAAAAAGTGACGAAAGATTGGACCTTCCGAATGGGCATTTTGAATGGACATTTTTAGATTTATTGATTCCAATAAAAAATTTTAATATGTGATGCAAATTTGAGTGTTTCACTCGATTTTTAAAAAAACTGCGATTAAAAAATTACCCCAGCTTACCAAGCATCAGGCGTTCACTAAACTTCAGGAAATGTTGCTTCTTTTACTGTGCTTTAATTCACATTTGTCGTTAATAAGAAGTCAGCGAATTACCACGCCCCACCTGAGATCTCTTGCTTTTGGACTGCACCAAAAAATATACAGGATGGCGCACGATTCGTGCAACGTGGCTAATCCGGATTAGGGACACGGATCACTCACCGCCAAACAAAAATTTGATCTGAACAGCAGTACATATAAATGTATATATATCTACCTATATATGATCTACAAACCACGACTTGGCTGATCGCACAATGGCAGGAACTTATCATAACTGCCTCCAACCTAGAAGTTATGGAGAAATGATCGATTTTCGCCATAACGGCTAATTTCTAGTGAAGAGGTAGCAAGTCGGACTATATCCATTCACAGAACTGAGTGTATTGAAAGCCTAATGGTAGCTAAATTATATTCAATTTGAAGCAATTGTATAAAAGATGTGAATTTAGGAATGCAGCAGCAAATTCCTTTTCATCCCATAAATGAGACGTGGAAAGGCCTCACATTCTGTAAGCTTATATGTATTCCATTTTTAAACCCACTTATCGGGACCTTCAGATTAACGGCGATTTCGATTACTCGACTATTCAAAATGTTCGTTAAACATATCGAGCTGACCGCCGCTCAAATAATGATAGATGACTGTATGCGGGATTGAACCTGTTATCATACTAACGATAGTCGCATGTACTAACCATCGCGCCACGGTCGGAATAGGAATATATGGGTTGAATTATGTACCTTATATGGAAAGTATCAGAAAGGGTATGTTTATCCCTTCGATTTTTTTACATTTTACCAAGCATTGTTAAATTACGATTTAAGTTACTTCAGTCAACGACTTAGGGTTTACAGTGAAATAATTAAAATCCCAAAACTCAGTCAATTTGTTCCTGAACGGAAGTGGCAACACAGATATTTTTTCATTTACAGAACTAACTAACTAATACAAAGCGCAAGATGTGTGTCAAATTTGAAAGAATTCAGAACAACTGCATGAAAGATGTGTAGTTAAGAGTTTTTGGGTTAAATTGATCGTTTTTATTGGAGTTATGATGGTTAATCGACTTTACTCAGATTTAAATCAATGTTGTTGCCGCCTACCGGTTAGAAATTGCAAAGAAAGATAGAAGTTTGGAAAATGAAAGGTACCAGAAGGACGGTGGCAATGCCGTCTATTTTCATTCTTAGGCAATATCTTAGGAAACGTTTATCATATTCCAAATTTGAATAAATTTAACGAAACTAACTGAAATATTATATGTAAATCTGCATAATTACATATGAGTTAAATTGGTCATTTAAATGGGAGTAAAGGCGTGGAAATGTAGTCAATTTTTATTCTCAAAACTGAGGTTATCAAATGTTTAAGATGTGCAAAATCTCACTGAATTTCACACAGCTACTGGAAAGACATTACGCCTAGAATATATGGGTATGGGTATAATTCGTCTTTTATATGAGGAGTACCAGTAGGGGCATTATCAATTGGCTGATTTTATTCGGATTTCATGCTGCATCAAAAGTCGAAACAAAAGGCACACATCTAAGTTATAAATTACAGAGCATAGCTTGAATTTCGAAAATTCAACAATTTTGTAAAGAAGGTATTTGAAGCGGCTTTACAGTGCACACCGATTTCTTTAGCAAAAGTTTAACGTGTCCCGAAATGGGTATGATGAACAAAAACTTAGATTACTGAGAAAATCAGGAAATTTGCATGGATGGCATCAGAGAGAGTGGTTCAAAACAACCTATTTAGGAACAGTCGTGAACACATTTTTATACTCAGTTCTTTTGGGTAATGATAAAAAGTAGAAAAACTAGGAATCTTGTTGCGACTGCTTACAACAAATCTGTTGATGCGCAACTAAACTCTTCTCTTTTTTATAAAAATGCAACTTTATTATAAAAACATGTTTACAAATAATTCATTGAAACTATTGCTATCGCTAGCTATTACCTTTGCCATCTTTTTGGAAAAGCTTTTGAGGGTATCCACGAATCTAGTCACTCCTTAATATCGTCATATGAGTGGAACTGCTGGTCAGCCCGACTGTATGCCATCGAACGTAATAAGTGATAATCGGACAGCGCAATATCTGGAGAATATGGCTGATGCGATAAGACTTCTCATTTCTGTATTTCCACATGGATTTGAAAGGGCTTAGCTACGTGAGGACGAGCGTTGTCATGCTGAGGAATCACTTTTTCGGGCCTCTCCGCACATCGTGGATGTTTCTCGTGAAAAGCTTGATCAAATCGCATTAATTGAATTCGATACCGATCTCTGGTGATGGTTCCGCCTGGTTTCAACAGCTCGTAATAAATAACACTGACCTGGTCCCACCAACTACGGAGCATAACCTTCGCAGCGTAAATATTCGGTCGAGGCAACGACATAGAACCGTGATCGGGCAGCCACCCATGACTTTCTTTCTTTGCTGTAACGAATCCATTTTTTTATCACCCGCTACAATATGATGAAGAAAACCCTTACTTTTTTGTAGCTGAAGCAGTTGTTCACAGACAAAAACCAACACTCAACGTCCCTTGGCTTCAACTCTTATAGAATTCAAGTTCTTTGCTTTTGAATCATTTCCAACGCACCCAACCGTTTGGAAACGGCTTGACGGGTAACACCCCGTAATACTGAAGCCTTACCTGCGTTTGACACGGATCACCATCAAGCAATGCCGTCAATTCAGTGTCTTCCAAGGTTTTTCGTCTTCCTTCACGTGAACGGTCGTCAACAGCAACTTCACTGTCTTTAAAGCGACAGAACCAATCTCGACACGTTGTTTCACTTAAAGCAGCAACTTTGTAAACGTTTTGAAGCTCTCGATAAGCTTCAGCTGCCGTTTTCTTCAATTGAAAGAAGAAAATCAATACTTAGCACATATGACGATTATTTGACGACTAAATCATAAATATTCACACAACCAAAAGAAAATGACGTCAAAAGAAAATCAGTATTGTGTCGAAACGGAATGTTTACCATATGCCTAAGCTTTGCTCATGAAGTTTAGGTTATAGCAGAATTGACTAGAACTTACTGCTGGCGCCATATATTGCCAAAGAGCGGGGGCTTTATCATTTCCCCATGGCATTCGTTCCAACCTTAACACTTCAAAATTCCACTAAATCAACTGATAAACTTCCATAATCCATCTTCAACCGCTATCCGTCCCCAAACTCTTCTACTACACATTTTAATACCTAGAAATTAATTAAAAGTTAATAACATTTAATTATAACATTTCAATATCACCTTAGATCTCAATTAATTTGAACTAATGAAGGTTCTATTTCAATTTCTCGATTTGAATGCACGCAAGGAATTTATCGACCAAACCCCCAGAGGACTAACAAAAAGGAATGAATTACACAAAAACTACACTTAATGTGTTTTTGTATAAATAGCAGTGAAAATTAAATAAAATTACACTGAATAATACATGGAATTAATGAAGTAATTACTACACAAAAGCAACATTAGGCGAAAATAATTTCATTATAAATTAAAACGCACGTTCGTGACATTTATTATTGTTTTTGGTCATTTATTTTCCTTCATTTCGTTGACGAGGACTAAATTTAAATGTCTGACAGTCAAGCACCAATTATGCGTGCATACGATAGCTTCGGTAACTGCTTGTATACAAAGCCAGGTAAACATAAATTATCCTTAAATAGGCGAAATGTTCATCAGAAGACATATACAAGAAATAACGGGTTATTCATTTTTCGGTTTCAATAGTAAAGTTAAAGCTAAAACACACATAAACCTATGATTTCTATGAAACTTTTATTTCATTATAATGCTTGGACCTCGCCATTTTGTACGAAATACCGCCTCTGGACTGGTTGCAGCAGTTGATCCTTTAAGTTAGTCTTCGAGCACTTTTTTGCACATTTCGTGGCGGTATCTCGGTGATAACTTGACGAATGTTGATTTTCAAATGCTCCAACGTTTGGGGATTATCCGCGTAAACAAGGTCTTTGACGTACTCCCACAAGAAAAGTCTAACGGAAACAAATCGCATGATCTTGGTAGCTAATTGACGTCGCTAAAACATGAAATTACGATATGCGGAAACTTCGTATGCAATAAAGCCAAAACTAGTTGTGTTATGTGGCTCGGAGCACCGGCTTATTGAAACCACACATTCTTCAGTTCATAATCTTCAATTCCAGGCCAAAAAAGCCAGGTATCGTACGACCGCTCTGAGTTGGCGATAACGATTTCTGCAGGATCATTTTCGAGCAAATATAGTCCAATGATGACTCCAGATCATAGTGCGCCGGATGCCATGGCTTTTCCACAATCACTTTTGGTTCTTCGAGCCTCATACGCGACAATTTTGTTTGTTGCCGTAACTACCGAGTGTGAAATGAATTTCATTGCTGAAGAAAATTTTATTCAAAAAATCACCTGCTGCTATAGTGCCCAGTCATTACATCTTCGGCATTGTGATTGGTCAACCGGCTTTAATTGTTGCGTGAGTTGGACTTTATGAGGATGGAGGTGAAAATTCAAATGCAAAACACGTCATAATGAGCCGTAAGATAGGTTCAATTGCTGAGAACGCCGTGGAATCGACATTTTCCACAGTGAGCACATTGCGATAATGCACAGAACTGACCACATCTGTAACACTTCCAGTCTCTTCAAATTTCCCTATAATATTGTCAATTTCTTGCATAGAGGGACGAAAATTGCCAAGGTTTGAATCACCAATTTCGTAGTAAGTTTTAACTAGTTTTACGCACTCTTCGGTTGTTGAACGATACATATTTGTAAATGGCAGACCTTCCACCACATAAATAAAGCTTCAGATGACAGGTATTTAGCAGCCTTGCCGAACCGACGGTTTTGAAACCACTTAATGGATTACCCTGTATTTAGAAACCGCGACTAACATGCATATGATACGGGGTTCGAGGCCCGATACAAGCACCCAACATTAACTCTTCAAATAGTCGAGTAGTTGAGATGTTCAACAACAGTGTAAAATCACACGGATTGATTGCCAAACTTATATGGTGATTTTCAGTCACCATTTCCTTCACTTTATCGATGTTAACTTCAGTTGGAGACATTGGTGGGCGACCAGAGCGTGACAAAACTTCCACCATATCTCGACCGATTTTGAATGAGCTCTACCACCCGTACGCATATATTTTTCATATACTCGTATTCGATCCACCCTAAGCCTCCTGTAACAATATCATGAATCTGACAAACGAAATTCCATTGACAATACACAATTTCAGTTTAATTCTTCATTCGATATTCTTATCCATGGTAAAAATTACAAAACTCACTTGAGAAAAGTCAAGTCAAAAAACAAACTAAATTACAAATCGCGCTCAACATCCGCGCCAGTCTAGAGGATTAACTACAAAAAGAATTTTGTTAATTCCTTTAAGCATGCTTTTTAAATAATCAATTTCCGGTAGTTTTTTGGGAGAATATATATCGTATATAAGGCTTTCATAACGTTCATAAAGGTCTCACAGTTTTTAGGCAAATTGCCATGGAGCGCAATGCACTGGCACTGGAATAGACTGCGACTATCTCAATGTTATGTACTCGTACAGGAGACGCATGAATCGTGCTACAATGCAACAGCAACAGTCAATAGGGTCCATTATTTAAAGAGGTTGAAGGAGCTTTTTTCCCCCAGAATTGCGCTAACAGCATTTAGTTCCAGCAGGATGGACACATAGCCAAACCGGTTATGGCGGAGCTCCAACGAAAATTCTCAAACAAATTAATATCCAGAAAGTCCACTTTCCGCTAGCGTCGAAGGTCAGCTGACCCGGTTGCACAAGACTTTTGTTATGGGGTTATGCCAAGCAAGAAGTGTACAAAACGAAACCAAGGATGTTAACCGAATTGAAGCAGTTCATGAAAACTATAATTGAGGCGATTTCGCAATGAATAATTCTCTGATCAGATATCTCATATGCGCGAATGAGTATGTAGGTCATTTACGGTCTGTCATCTTCAAAAATAATTATTTATATAAAATAAATTGGAATTTTCTATACAATACAAAAAAATAAATGTGTTTTTTTAAGATTTAAGTTTTTCAGATTGGCAGCACTGGTTTCTAATGGCGTCCAAACGTCATCTGTCAAAGTGGAAAGGGTACAGTATGCCCTGCCATTTCATCATGGAAAGACTAACAAACAAATCGTTGAAATTTATTATCAAAATTCGTGCTCTCTGACAAATGTGCATCGTTTGATACGACCATTTTGTGGTCGTCATAATCGACCTGCTGAATCAACAATTCGTGCTGTTATCTCCAAATTTCGCACCAAATTTACTTTGTTGGACATAAAACCATCGACTCGCATGCGTAAATGCGTGCCGAAGAAAATATTGCAGCCGTAGCAACCAGTGTTAATGACGATCGGGAAATGTCAATTCGTCGCCGTTCTCAGCGATTACTCAACCACAAGGAATTTTTTCCCCCCAATTGGCTCAGTTGAACTTGATTGACATGTGGTTTCATCAGGACGGTACAACATGCCACACTGCTCGTGAAGCAATGGATATATTGAGGGATGAATTTGGTGAGCAGCTTATCTCTCGATTTGGCGCTGTGAGATTGGCCCCCAAGATCTTGCGATTTAACGCCTCATGATTATTTCTTGTGGGGTTATGTCAAGTCGTTAGTCTATGTGGACAAGCCGAACACTATTTAAGCCTTACAGGATAACATAACACGCGTTATTTGTGGAATACAGGCCGAAATGCTCGAACAATTGACGAAAAATTGGACTTTCCGAATGGACATTTTGAGACGGAGCCGTGAACAACATTTACCTAAAATTATCTATAAAAATTAAATGGTAAGGACCAAATTATCGATTCCAATGAATAATTTTGATATATGTTGTTGTAAATTTGAGTGTATTATTCGAAAAACTACGATTAACAAATCATCCTTTACATTGATTTAAAAAAAAAAAAGTTATTTGTATTTCTTTTTGTAGCACAATTGATGTGCCACCCTGTAGCTTTGCAGCATAATGGTTTCCACCTTACTGTGTCACATTGGCACCTTAATGCCAGTGATGCAGTTTGACATTAGCACTCTGTACTACTCGAACATTTGTGACGTTGAAAGCAGCTTTTCAGGCCATTATCGTGAATTTGAATGTTGACTTGAGCTGAAAATTGGTGCCACTTATTATAACGTTCTTCAAAGCGGCAAATAATATTTACGAGTATAAACAGGCAACAGGATGAAGCAACGGGGTAACTAATGCTCCAAATACCGCTTCAAAAATTCGTTCCTTACCTCCCCATTATCATAATTCTTAATTCTAATTGCGACACTTATTTACAAAGGACACTTAAACAATTTGTAATTAAGGTGTTTCAGCCATGTCCTCGCACATTTGTAAATACGCAGGAGTGGGACGCGGTTTCCATTTTACCTATCAACTAATAGATACGCATATAATGGTAATGTTGTTTGTTATGGTCATAACATCGTTGCTTAATATGATAATTTTTGGTATTATATTCAATAATATTAATGTTTGCCATTGTGGTTAGTGCCAAGTGACATAAAAGCTGTCATTGTTATCGTTCTCCTTTGTGTTTTTTGTTCTACGTTTCATTTACCCCACATGATTTCTTGTTTATTTAGGTCTTCCAATAACAGCTGGCTTGAAATTTAACATCCAGAAGAAAAAAAATAACGAAATAATAGCATTAATTTTAGGGTAAAAAAGTACAAATTGTTAAGGAGAATTGTAAAAATACGTGATTTAAATGCAAATTTAAAGATTAGAAATTAATCGTGTCCAAGTTGAAATGTAAAATTCACAATGCATTTAAAAGGTTCGTGCTGGAAGATCTTAAATAGATGTCATTAAGGGTTGTTGGTACAGAAAAATGATTTGATATGTTTGGTGGTTTAATTGATATAAACCCAGTCTTGTCCTATTTTCTATTCAATTAGCAAATTCCATAAATCTTATTGCGTTTTTGAAGTCATACAATATTAGAAATTCTCTCGTAACTAACTGATATAGATTATAGCGCAGCTTATTTCAGAGCCTCAAACGAGGGCGTCATCAAAACTAGCCGAGCTAACAAAGAAGACACTAAAAAGTTGAGCTTTTTTTTCAACATAATCTCCTTTTGACTCGATATAATTTTTCCAGCGATATTCAATAGTTTCTATATATAGTAATAATTAGAACTGTCCTGTTTATGGAAAGAACTGTCAAACTTCTTAAAATAGCCATTAACTGCAGACTCCACCTCTTCATTGTCGGCGAATCTTTTACCACTGAGCCATTTTTTCAAGTTTGGGAAATCTAAAATAGTCCAAGGGAGCTAAATCTTGCAAAAAAGGTGTGTGATGAAGCAACTCAAAATTTAATTCATTATTTATTTCATTATTATTATTTATTATTCATTATTCATTTAATTCTAGCCATCGCAATAGTAGATGTGTGCACTGAATTATTGTCTTGATGAAACAAAACTTTCTTTTTCGCCAAATACAGCCTTTTTCATAATTTTATCACTATATTTTAGCATAATACTAGCCGACCCGGCAAACGTTGCTTTGCCTTCAAATTTTAGCAGGAGCAGAAATAATTGCTTTTTAATTTGTGGTTTGTATAGGAGGTACCACTCCCCATTGTCCAATCCCGCCCATATTTGCAGCAGCACTTAAGATATGTACACCAAACCGATGTACCAAATTTTGTGCAAATACCGTAAACAGGAGCAGAAATATTGGATATTTAATTTATGGTTTGTATGGGAGGTACCACGCCCCATTGTCCAATCCCGCCCATGTTTGCAGTAGCACTTAAGATATGTACACCAAACCTACGCACCAAATTTTGTTCAAATACCGTAAGCAGGAGCAGAAATAATTGATTTTTAATTTTTTGCTTGTATGGGAGGTACCACGCCCCTTTGTCCAATTGGACCGAATTGTAAATCTAAACCATCCCGGGCACCACCCAGACGCATATACAAAAATTTATGCAAAGCGGTCCAGCCGTTTAGGAGGAGTTCACTGACAACGCCCGTACAGTAGAATTATATATATAAAGAAGATTCGCCGTTTTCCTTGGTTTTCTGAAGATAATCCCATGAGCATCCCAAACACCGGATGCCTGCAGATCGAACCGTCTTCGCCTTCTTTGGACGCGATTCTCATATTCCAGGTTACCGCTTTGACTGTTCCTTTGTCTCAGCCGTGAAGTGTAAGTATGAAGTTACTTCCTTTTGCTAAAAAATAAATAGTTTTTAAGTCAATTCGGTCCATGATTTAATTTGGTTCAGTGGCTCACTTCGAAATCGATTTGTTTTGTAGACATTCTTTCAAAAAGCACCAAGTTTTAATCAACAAAATTCAAAATGCTTCTACCTATTCAAATTTACTGTATCTTCTTCAAAATAGGCCCGTTCCGAAATAATGCATTTACGGCAGCAAATAATCAAATTAGCAAAACACTTTTCCAATACCTTTTCCAGAAAATGTGAATCCCTATCGACTAAAAACGGACTGAAATAGTAATTTGAGTTTTGGAGAGAAGAAAAAATCGGCTGGATATTCATACTTTCTTTGATAACTCTCATTCAAATTACCTAATTTCAATTGCACTAAATTCAGCATAACTTGGCAAGCTTTAGGCTTTTACTAACATGACTTCTAAATACAATAAATTTTCTTTTTTTATAGCGCTTTAATTAAGAGCATTTTTCGACAAGTATCCAACGATTTACATCCCCTTTTTTGGCATCTTTCACATTTTTGCACCAACGCAAAATGGCACTGAGTGAAGTTATATACAGGGTGACGCACGTATCCTGCTACTGTCAACTGTAAGTGAGGACCGTTATTTAAAAATGTTGAAGGAGTTTTTTTTTAGCCAGAACTGCCTTAAAGATGTATACGCTTCAACAGCATTTGGTTCCAGTGTGATGGAGCAGCTGCACACTCCAGATCCAAATTAGTATCCAGAAACTCTATTTGCCGCAGGGACATTTAACCCGGCTGCACCAGACTTTTCTTATGCGATTATGTTAAGCAAGAGGTATACAAAACGAAAATATGGAATTTGACTGAATTAAAGCAGTCCACTAAAACAGTAATTGAGAAGATTTCGCAATGAATAATTTTCTGATTAAGTATCGTATATGCTTGAATAAGCTTGGTGGTCATTTACGGTCTATCATACATTTTTTATTTTCAAGTAAAGTTAAATAAAACACACCTAAAGCTATAATTTCGATGAAACTTGTATTTCATTATAATGCCTGGACCTTGCCATTGTGTACAAAATAAAATGTCTTTTAAATGACTGACCTGGATCCTCTTGAGGTAGTTTTCAAAAAAATACGGCCCAATTGCACCTCCAGACCACAATGAGCGCCAAACAGTCACTTTTTCCAGATGCAATGGCTTTTTCACAATTACTTCTGGGTTCTCCGATCCCAATTTGCAACAATTTTGCTTGTTGAAGTAACCACGGAGTGAGAAATGAGCTTTATCGCTAAAGAAAATGTTCAATTGAAAGCCCACATTTAAATCACCACTTCTGTAGTAAGTTTTAACTATTTCTTAACTATTTCGCTGTTCGGTTGTTAAACGATCTCCATATTCGTAAATAGCAAACCTTTCACTAAATAAATAACATTTGAGATGACAGGTACAAGGTGTCCGTCGGGAAGATGTACTACTTTGTTTTTTATTGGCAGTCGTGAAGCAGAGACAGGGCAAATTTATTATGGAAAAATATTCAATAAACCAACGTGTTTTAATCGTTAAAACATTTCATCAAAATCAATCATCGATTACTGTGACGATGAGAAAGTTACGTGAAATTTTTGGGAGAAACAACGTGCCAACAAGACGCACTATTTGTTGTGTAGTGAATGATTTCGAAGGAAAAGGGTCCGTAGCTGATAGGGCCAAGCATTTGTGGTCCATGTACAGGTACTGCAAGATCGGCTGAAATCATTACTGCTGCTCAATGAAGTGTTCAAAACAATCCATCAACCTCATTTGGACGCCGTGCTCAGGAGCTTGGTCTTCAAAGCACAACTTTGACCACAATTATGCACAAGGATTTGCATTTGTTTCCATTTCAGATTCAGTTAACACAAGAGCTTCTTCCACAAGACCATTTATGCCGCCGTACATATGCCAATGAGATGTTACAGCTCGCCCATGACAACCTTTTCATGAAAAAATCATAATGATTTTCATTTGAATGGACGTGTGAATAAACAGAATAGTAGGTTCTGGGCAGTGGAAATCCCTCAAATTATTCATCAGTCACCTTTGCATCCATTAAAAGTGGCAGTCTGGTGTGCAATTTGGTCAGGAGGAATCATTGATGTGATTGAAAACTTTCTAACACCACAACTGCATGCTTTGGGCCTGATTAAAATGTGGTATCAACAAGACGGTGTCACATCGCATACAACCAAAATTACAATGGAAATACTTCGAGACCTCTTTCCACAACAAGTTATTTGAAAAAGTGGTCCACGGTCGCCCGATTTGGCTGCACCGCACTTCTTTTTGTGGGAATATGTGAAAAGCAATGTTTGTGCAAACAAACCAGAAACGCTTGAGCAACTTAAACAAAATATTCGCGACTAAATTAATGAAATACCGTGTGAAATATGTGATAATGTAATGAAGAATGTGCTCAAAAGGGCTCGCATTTGTGAGGCTAACAGAGGCGGACATTATCTGATATTGTATTCCATCCATAATTACTGACATTAAATAAAACATTTATCAGTATAAGATCCATTCTCTTTCATTTAATCAAAAATTATAAACAAACAAAGTAGTATACCTTCCCGACGGACACCCTGTATATAACAGCTAACAGCCTTGCCAGACCGGCGGTTTTGAAACCACTAAATGAATAACTTAATATAAAATTAAATTGAATTTTCTGTGCAATAAAACGAAAATTAAATACATTGATTAAAGAAAAAGTTATTTGAATTCCTTATTGTATTGCAATTGGTGCACCACCCTGTATTAGTTAGTCTGCCTGACTGAAATTTCTGTACTGTTTCTCGTAACAAATCCTTTATCTGCATCCATTCATTATGTTGTCAATAGTTTAT
Source organism: Philornis downsi (assembly GCA_019455685.1). Taxonomy (NCBI): domain Eukaryota; kingdom Metazoa; phylum Arthropoda; class Insecta; order Diptera; family Muscidae; genus Philornis; species Philornis downsi. Next base: position 2,349,370 of record JAHXMU010000022.1, read on the forward strand.
CTAATAAACCAAAGCGATTAGGCTAATATAAAAATATTCGTAAATTTTTGGAATCTTTTTGTTGCATACAATAACTGACATACGAATTGACATACGATAACTGCTATTCAAAGTCATAGTTTTTAGGATTTATAGTATATAAACAATATTTTTTATTTACTCGCATTATGATAATGGACTTTAAGAAATGAAAGACGTTTCTCGAGGGCTTGTGTTCAAAAAGGGATATACCAAGTAATTGTCCAGGAAAGCAAAACAGCGCGTTTTTTTATTCAATACGAAAGTTTTTTCAAACGATCTTCAACAATGTTCTTAAAAGACTGTGTCTTATGTAGCATACAGAAAATAAGTAATAAGAAATAAGAAAATAAGAATGTGTTGTATTGTATAGTAATATATTGTATTGTATTCTCTTTATACTTCATCATAACAATAACTTATAACTAATATTTTTTAACAACTGTAAATACTCATCTGACAACCGATAAATTATATATTCCGTCACTAAAGTATCGGTAATTGATCATTGGAAAAGACCACATAAAGTGATTTTCAACATTCTTTCCGCCGTTAAGTTGGAACAACTGTCTTCCACACTGATGCCGAGTTTAGACATGGTCTGCTATTTAGTTTGTTTACGCCGCTCGATTTTGTCATTTCCTCTCGAATAAAATTTCCGATTTTTGTAATGGATAAAAAAAATTTGCTTCTTATTTTGTATTGCAAATGGAATTTTATGTGCCGAATGGCTGAAAATGTTATAGAAGGTTACGGTGAAAAGACTGTATTAAAATAATGTTTATATAAGTGGTACAATGCCTTAAAAAAATGGTCGAAATATGGTGAAATATTTGGCTCTCTCTTCTCAAGTTGAAGTTAGCATCGATAACGTACTGAAAATGATGAATAAAAAAACATGTCTTAAATTTGAGAGAATTCGTACTATTTTACACGATTGTTGAATTATGAAACGTTATAGAAGAATTACGGTAAAAAGTCTGTATCAAAAAAACGTTTATGCAATAAAAACAAAAAACGTTCGAAGCGTGGTGAAATATTTGACTCTCTCTTCTCTGCTGTCAGCGTCTTCACCAGAAGTTTACATCGATAACGTACTGGAAATGGCGAATAAAAAACTGAGTTAAAATTTAAGGGAATTCATACCATTTTACAAGATTGTTGGAGTAAGAAACGACTTATCCCGAAATATCTGACTTTTCTTCAAAAACTAAATTGTGTAAAGTTCACTGATGACACACTAGAACGAGTCAATTCGGAGGCCATACTTATAAAACACTATAAAAGGTGGCGGGATATAGGAATTTATGAGTTTGACATGCAAACCGGTCAACAAGCTTCGAAGTGACGCTTTCCATATAAGCCAGAGATGAAAAAAGCGTCAAACTTTATCAAAATTCATGATAATGTTGACTCTTTCGTTTGATTATCACGTAATGAGCACTCAGAACTTTTGCCAGAGAGTAAGACGGTGAATAAAAGATATCATTTGAGAAAGATATTCGAAAGAGAATCTGAGATTTGGACACAAAACACAGGGATTTTGCACCACAATAACGGTAAGGCGATCATAGCGAAAGAATTTCGGGGGAAAAGTTTTCACAAATATCATCGGACAGCCACCGAGTTTACTTGATATAATGGCTAAATGTTTTCTCTTCCTAAATTAAAAATTTTCGCTTCGAAACCTCTGTTTTCAGTATTTCCCGGAAAATGTGTTTGAAAAATGTTTTGACGATTGGATAGTATTGTTGGCATAAGAGCATTATTTCGGAAGGGGTCTGATTTAAAGGCAATACAATACATTTGGATGAATAATAAATATTTTTTGTATTGACCAATTCCTGGTAGTTTGTTTGAAGAATTTATGCATTCTTGAAGGTAGAAAATTTTTTATTGATTCAAGTTTGTCCTTCAGCTTATCCATATGTCTGTCGAAAGTACAATAACAGCCTGATCGATTAAGATAGGAGGCTGGAATTCCTTTCGAAAGTTTCGCATAGCACGCTCGGTTCATATTGTTCAAAATCGGCGCAATATGAAACAACCTCGCCAAACCAAGACTAAACCTAGGTATGAAAAACAAAGAATATTTGAACAATTTCACTATTTATACTTCAATGAAGCAATATATAAAAAATAACGTATGCCCAGTTTGTCGATAATTGCGGAGTATTGAAAAAATACTAAAATAAATGCTCATTTTCGTAGAAAAAATGTGCTAATACCATATATGTACGTATTTCGCATGAGAATAATATTATATTATAACAATACAATATTATAATACATATGTATGTATATAATAATCGGTCCAATAGAAAAAAAATCTTAGCATTATTACTAAAGCCGACGACTCCTCTAGGAAAATGGTAATTTTTCAAAAACTTTACCAAGCAAAATATTGGACCATTGGAAAATATTGGAAGTGATGACTTTTCATTTGAACAACGTCTACTTCCATAATATTATATGTATATTGGAAGAGGACGTTGTAAACATGCCCACTTATCTGACGAATAGTAGAGTAAATCTTTGAAACTTTCTTATTCTTATGTGTAGGCATGACTTGAAAATACAGCATTTTGAAGACAACATCAGGGATATTTTTTAGACGGAGTGAACATTTTCTAAGTACAACCAGCGCTGAAAATGATTAAGTTTTAATATTGAGAAGAAAAAAAACGCTACGAAAATATGTGAATCTATTACCTAAATCCCACCAACACAAAACGGCCCAACTTTGTCGTGATCTGCGACAACACTTAAGCCAGTATTTTCAAATCAAAAACGGTTTTATGGTTAGCCCCACTTTTGCATAAGTACCACAGACCTGCCATCTTGTTCAGTCAGAGTATCAAGACTAACTAACTTGTATTAAAATAAAAAAACAACAGCTAGTTTAATTCAAGGCACTAACTGCTGCACCTATTTGAATGCGACACAAAAGAGCTTTCGAACTCAAAGTTCGCAAAATTCTCTGTCTTTATTTCGCTTTATTTCGTAAATAAAAACAAGCATAGCAAAGAGCCATTAAAATCTCTCGTCCTCATCTATACAACTCTTACTAAGTTGTTATTTAAAAAAAGAAACGATAACACGATAACCTGTTTTTCTCTTTTTCTGTTAACTAGAACCATCGCCGCCGACGCCAATGTTATGCAGCTGCATAAATGTAGACGCTGCCTGATGTCTGCTGTCGCTGTTACTGTTAATCTGGCAGAAGCACGTGGACTTTTCGCTTTTTTTATGTGAGTCTCTATAAAAAAAACCCTGTTCGTGAAAGCGGAGGGAGATTACAGACCATTCATGTAAACAAGTAAGAAAAAAGGAAATGTAGTTAGTGGGGGAAGCTTCACTAAAGCGGGGGTCACTCTGGTTAAAAAGCTCTGCTAACAGTTAACAGTTTAGTATAACGTTAGCTGTGGAAGAACGGCAATGGAAAAAAAGCTACTTGCGGTCTTAATTTTTTATCATTTTCTTTTTTGTCTCCGCATTCGTAAACAATTTTTCTGATTGGTTGTACCAAGTGGAGACGAGTTGGGTGTTTCGTCTCAGTTATGTATAAGACCAATGAGGAGGGTATGATGAGATAAACTGGTGGCCGTCAAGGGAATAGGAAAAAGGCAGCAACCCGCGTTGGTATAATCATAAAATGGGTGTGAGTTCGGTACATACACAGATAGAAAGAGCGAGAAGAGAAACGGTAAATAGTCTAGCACCATGTATGTATGACAGGGTTTTGGGTGCGTTTAGAATTACGTTTTTGCAGTAGAATCATACATCGACTCATAATTGTGCGAGTCATCCTCACCTTTAGGAGCAAAAATCTTTACCAACGCATTTGCAACTATAATTTGAGGATAGTCATCGTTCATCGTTATTTGTTTACGATTGTCGGTTTTATCTTATTAAAGCGTAATGTTAACTAGCATTACCACCTTTTTCACTTTTTTAGCGCCTGCCAAATACACCCTATTGCCCCAGACCAAGAGAAAGAGAAAACTCCCATTAATGTGGTTACAAGTTAGGGCAACACTTGGCGGCTCCTATGCACTTTTACACCATTATCTTGCTATTGCGTTCAGGCAACGATATGTTATAATGAGCTAAGAACTCATTTTGTTACACACATCATATATTCGGCTACCGTTTCGGTGGCGCTCATTAATGTTATCTCTTTCTAACCCACAGGGCGGCGTTGGCGCAAAAAAGAAACACACACACATACACACATGTGACAGGGAGGCCTCCTCATAATGTAAGCTTTTTTTCGACGATTAGTTAACGCTACCGTTCTTGTTTTCGGCCTGGCCATAATGTTGCCATATCTACTTCGTCTAACATTTTCTGCGTATTTATGTTAATCACAACTCATGACGATGTCGTTCGGATGGTGCTCGTGTGAACATGTATACGTATCATATGGGAGAGGCTGCGTATTACAACGGCCGCCTATTTTTTAACCCCGTGTCCCCATCGCATCCTCCCTCATGTCTAACCATCTATACTCTGTTTTCTTTTTTTGCGGTTGTATTTGCTGTTTCGTTTTTCTCCATTCCCCCACCATGTATATTATTCATGTTGTTTAAGTTCTGTTTTTTTGCATTATTCCTAAAACGTTTTCTTTTTTTCACGGAATTTTCCAGTTTTTTATGATTTCATTTTATGCCTCTGCGCTTTACCTAAACCCCCGTCCTACCTCTCTCTATCCTCTCATGCAGGATTCAGGATGTTCTATGTGTGTTTAGTTTTTTAATTTAAAACAACTTTTAATTGCAATTTTTCCTCTATGGGAGTTCACTCGATTCACTAAACGTCAAACTGGAAAGGGTGGGAGAAGCGTGGGGGAGGGTAGTATTTCTTTATAGTAGAAAATGTTTCAATTATGTAAAATAAAGGACTATGAACGAAATGTAATTAAAAGGTCTAAAATGGTTTAGGAAAACGTAGTTTTTTTGCAAACTGTAAAGCAATAATCAAGTCAAGTTGCATCAAAGGAGAAGCCGTTGAAATCTAAAATCTGTTTCAATTGAATAAACTGTGGAATTAGAGAATCCAACAGTAAGGCCTATTTTTGGAATGGACCAGCGAATTTTAGACTAACAGTCCTGCAATTGGTACTTACTTTGGGCAGCGTTTATGCTTCACTCAACTCCAAATTTCGCCTATCATAAGCAGCTGTTGGGAGGAAATCTTATCTAATTTACTATGCAGCGAATTTCCAGCCTCCTTAATTCCTAGCACTGGGATCGTGATGGCGCATTGGATTTTCTTCAAGTTCGGTCAATTCTTTGCATATGGCAGGTTTCTATTACAGGTGAAAGTGTGGACTTGCAACAAAGACTTATATTTTTCCCTCGAATATTTTACATATTTTTAAATTTTCGATTTGTAACAGAGGCAGGATTAGTGCTACCCTTTAGGTAACCTCATACAAATGACCTTGAATGCTTAAATATTATTTTTAACGCAACTTTTGAAATGTTCACATGAATCCGTAAGACTTTGAGCCCTACATTTGAACTACTACTGCAGTTACGCCCGTTTTTGTACGTCCCATACAAGAAGGGGGATTTGACTAACATTGTTTTCATACCTTCACCCGGAGGAATGAAGGTACATATCATTAGATACACCATCAAAACCAACACAGCTAGAAGAAAGCGTCTGTGATAAAAGTATCTTTTGAACAAACGCGTTTCCTACCTTTTTAAGTCGTCTGCATGGTTGACTGCTTCGATGACACGGTAACTGACGTAAATATTTATGGGACTTCGTAGAACTTGGCGCAGCCTAATATTTTGCGATATCATAGCCAGAAATTATATCGATCAGTCCGTTCTGGTACCTTCCATACAAATGGACCGATTTTTCGAAATTCAATTTGTTTCCCTACAACTCCTAATCCATAAACTGCAGTGACTTGAATTTTTGTCTACTATTTTATATAATTGGTGTTACAAACCGAAAAAATTGATCGGTTTAGCATCTCCCTCCTTATACCTCCCATACAAATGACCGATTTAACTCATAGGTCCATATCTTCCATTCTATTACACTAAATCCACATTAAGGTTTCTAGAGCTGTGCCCAAGAATGAAAATGGATCTCATTTTCACATCTCTTCCAATAACTCCCAAACATATTGTCCGATTTTCGGCAGCGGACTGAATATTTGCCCATGATTTTGCTCAGTAATCCTGATAAAATTTAAGAAAATCGGCCATCTAACCATCTTCTGATGCCTGTCAAACAAATGACCGAATTGACCCTCATATTTATAGGCTCCTATCTTTTAAACAACTTGTCCAATTTCAGTTAAATTTAGTACATGTTAAGTTTTTACCAAGGTTGTGCCCGAGAATGAAAATGCAGCGTATTGCCGCATCCCTTCTGATATTTTCCCTATAACTCTTACACAGTGGACTGCGGCAACCTGAATTTTCGTGTATTGTAGTGTTTTGTAATGCTCGGCAAAATTTGACAAAAATCAACTAATAACCTGGGGAACATTACCCTGAACAAACGGACTGATGCTAGGAATGGATAGGATTCGCCCATCGATGTAGAGAAGGAATTTGAAAGAGCAACAAGTAAACGAATCTCAGTGAATTAGTAAACATGAAAAAATTGGCCATCGTTACGTAATTCAATATTTCCATTTTTCCATTTGAAAGGTCTCAGTCCAACCCACGTTGGAGCCGAGCTAGATTCTACCCTGTGGGAGCTACTGCTCCTTCGTTTACGACTGTAAAATATTAAATACTAGAGTTTAAACGAGACCGTACGAGCTGCCAAGACGAACAGCGCAGTGGTCGACCACTTGAGGTGTCCACGCCTAATTTTCCAAAAAAAAGTCCGCAAAATGGTATTGGATGATCGTCGTCTGAAGGTGCATGAGCTAGCTGAAATGATAAGGATTTCAAAAAGTACTGTACATCGTATATTGACCGAAGGTTTGAAGATGAGAAAGCCGTGAGCAAGATGAGTGCCGCGCTTGCTTTCAATAGAACAAAAACAGCGTTGTGAAGCGTTGGAATGTTTGGTGAAAAAGAAAGTGTTGTTCCATCAAGACAATGTTCCAATTCATACAGCCACAATTGCGATGGCAAAAATTAAAAAATTAAATTTAGAATTCCTTCATCATGCACCTTATTCGCCAGATTTGGCTCCTTCGGACTATTTCGTTTTTCTAAACTTGAAAAAAATGGCTCGATGGTAAAAGATTTACCAACAATAAAGAGGTGGAGTCTGCGGTTGATGGCTAGTTTAAAAAATTTGATAATTCTTAATATAAACAGGGTGTTGAAGCTATTGAATATCCCTAGAAAACGTGTATCGAGCTAAAAGGAAATTATATTGAAAAATAAGGGAAAATTCTCCCAACTTTTTTGTGTCTTTTTTGTTAGGTTGGCTAGTTTTGAGACCGCGCCCGTACTTGGCGCCATATGGAGATCAATTTTACTCAATTTGAGTTTATTTTGATCCAAAGTTAGATCGCTTTTTTCGACTGCACCAGAATCATTTTGCAAAATTTCAACTGTCAGGTTTCAAACTGTTAAGGAAAAGGACAATAGTGCGGCCGCAACCTGTTACAAATAGCTGAAATTAAGTTAAATTTAAATAGATTCATCTGCTAAGGTGGAAGAGTCTTCGGAAGTTTCTATTATTTGGTATAAAAAGTGGGGGATAAAGACATTAAAAGTACATAATCGTATAAAGAATGTCTGAAGTGAATTACGGTTACGGCGTAGTCTTGCATTGGGAGAAGATATCTCAAATTTTTTTCTTTTGGGACGCAAAGTAAGAATGAAAGAAGACATGGTACCGCCGGCTAAATGGCAATCAGACAATTATGGGTGTGCATAATATCATAGAATATGAGCGTTGGGTAAAATTTTTGAAAATTCAAACTTTTAAAGGAGAGAGTAGGAAATTAATTAGGGTAAAAATGTACGATAGACTAGAAAAGGGGAAGAATACGGAATGACATCAGTGACAGAGAATACTCTTCTTATCGGCTATCTTCTGGCTGGAAGAAAGGGCTGGCAATTACAGTAGCACCAAAATTGGCGATCCTAGGGAGGCGTTGGAAATTTCATTGTTATATCTGTGGTCACAATCCGTAACAGCCTAACTCGAGTTAGGACACAATTGAGTTATTAGCACCATCGTTTTCAGCGTATCTAAATTTATTTGCTCTAAATTTTTCATGTTTGTCTCTCTTCTAGGAAGGCAATTAATCCTAAAAAACCTAATAGCTTAAGTTATTTTTCTAAATGACTGTTTTGGCATAACTGCCTAAGTCAATTTAGGATTACAACAAATATAAACATTATTTTTTCATCATTGCCTAAATCAACTTAAGTTTAAACTTTATGAATTCTTATATAGGAATAACAACCTAACTCAACATGAGAGATCGAATCTGAAATATTTTGACATAGAATAATAATTTATGTCAATTTAGGCGCACTTAAAGTTTTTTATTTAATCTGGAATAATAGCCTAACTCAACTTGAACTTTTTGACTTTCTTTCGTTCAACAATTCATAAGAGTCTAAGTGTCTTTTTCGATAATATCTTTTGACTGCGAGAACAAACAACTATTTTTTGTTAACAACTAAGTAAAGAAATTCGTTTCCTTGGAATCTGTAGCAAAGTTTTCCAAAAAACAGCTTCTCCTGATTTTCAGTGAAGATTCAAAACTTTAAACTCCTGTACTGAAAATATTGAAAAACAGACTTAGGCTGTTATGGGTTGTGACCCACGTTAAACTCCCGTAGACTCTTCTTACGGCCTATTCCTTATTCGCAATTTGAAGCCCTAAAGGATCGTCTACATAAAAATTTGACAGTAAAAGCGAAGAAAGACGGGCCGTTTGAAATGTGGATTGTTAGGATCGCAACCAGATGAAGGTGGAACAAAAAAACTCGAGTCTCTCTGATTAAAAAAAAACACCCTGGCAGTAAGAAATAAATTTCGAACGAATTCAACCTTCAATTTCATTTTTATATAAAAAATATTTACGAAGTAGGGACCATCTGCTGTTTGTATATATATCGAATTAATTAAATTTTTATTCGAAATTCTGCATTTTGATCCATGTTAATTTAAAACTTTGCATTTGGAAATAACAAAGTCGAAGTTTTTTGCTTGCATAGGTTCTGTAATTGATCCTATTGTGGGCCTTGCCATCTTGCCATCAATATTGATGTTGTTATAATCGTAATGCCATGGAATTCTATTCTAAGTGTAGAATTTAATTGTTGTTGTTTCCTGTATTTCTTACATATTCTAGCCTATTTAAAACATTTCCATGGTTCGACGATATTATTTATTTTCTTTGGTTAATTTCTTTGATTTTTTCTAGCTAAATAAAAATAAATAATGGAACTCACTCATTAGATTGTTTCAAATAAAAAGAAGACAGAAAGATATATACTTATATATACATATACTATGTTATACATACTTATACTTATACATATATACAGGGTGGGCCATAAGGGTGTTGGCGGTTTAAATATTCAATTAAAAAAAAACTACGAAACATAAAAAAAATACGTTTGTATTTTGAAAAAGTAGAAGCATGGGAATTTTTAAGACTTAAAAATAATGTTGTCCAAATGGCTTCCCTCGGCTACTTGACACTCTTGGAACCGAAGTCGCAAATTTTGGAAAACTCGTTGAAAAGTTGTTCTCGGTATTTTGTTACTTTCCTGAATAATGTTCCTCTTCAACTGCTTTAAATTGGTCGGATGATTCTCGTAGACTACCGAATTGAGGTAGCCCCATAGAAAATAATCGCATGGAGAGAGATCGAGGCTACGTGGGGCCATTGAATATCCCCCCTTTTCGAAATGAGTTTTCCAGGAAAAACATTTTTCAGCAGCTCTATGGATACCCTAGCCGTATGACATGTGACTCCATTCTGTTGAAACCACATCCTCGAGGTATTGCCTTGAAATTCTTGCAAAGCTGGCACTAAAAGGTCTGCTAGCATGTTGCAATAATTGTTCGCTCTACCCGTCATCGCATGCCCTCTTTCGTCCTCAAAAAAGTATGGTCCAATAATACCGGTTGACGTTATCCCAGCCCACAATGGGCGAACACGAACCGTAATTGGTACTGTTGAGCCGGTTGTTTCGAACATTCTGATCCATTTTCGTATCACATTGGCGCTTGGAACTTCACTTAAATCGTGTAAACCGTGTTCATGCCGATACAAACGTCGTGCAGTAATCACTGATTTATTGTTTTCGTAATACGCTCGGACACAAAATGCACGCTGCACTCCCGTGTACGGCTCCATGGCGACTAAATTTCCAGGAAGCGGCGCAGCGAACAACATATACCCCCGCCACCCCGCGCCGCGCGCTATCGAGAAATTGAATATTTAAACCGCCAACACCCTTATGGCCCACCCTGTACTATGTATACTTTACCTTGCGGAAGGCAAAGTCACCAGCAACATAGTTAAACGGTGATAAGTACACGTGTTATTTATATTTTTTTCCAGAAAATTGAAGAAGTAACTTAAACACTGTGACAGGCTGTGGCGCGATGTTTAGTACAATTCACTATCGTTGGCATGATCGCGGGTTCAATACCGCACACAGCCACCTATTATTATTTGAGTGGCAGTCACGTCGATGTATCTGACGAACACTTACGAGTAGTTTAGTCCTAATTGGCAAGTGTAGTAAATGCTTCTGAAACTATGACGTTCGGAATCGCCGTTAAACTGTAGGTCTCATTGGGTGAGTCTAAAAATAGAATGCGTGTAAGCTCACCGCATGTGAGAAGCTCTTCCATATCTCATTGAAGTTATGCAAGGGAAATTGTTTGTTCTAATTAAAACTACTAGTAGTTGGTGTTAAAGAGAAACGCTTGGCATAAATGAGAAGGAATTGTTGCAATAAGAAAGCAGTTGCAGTAATCAATATTTGCCCGAAGCTAATCCCTTTTTGCAATATAAGCAACTAATATTAAAATTGTATTTTTCCTAGGACTATCTAAATCCCTTGAAGTCTACAATTATCTAGATATTTAGATGAAAGCACATCTATATGTATTTACTTGTAGGAAAAATATAATTGAAAATATATAAAAGTTCGGTAAAAACAATTTTTGATATTAATTAAGACTAATTATAAATGTTATTCAACACTGCCGTTATTTCAATGCTATAGATTTGGCCACACTTTTTTTGCAATTATTACATTCAAAAACTTGAAAATATGCAAATTAGTCTGCAGGAATGAATTTAATGAATTGTTTTCCATTTTTCTTTGATTTTTTTTTTTGTCCTCAGTTGATGTTCGACCATGCTAAACCGTCCGAAACAACTTCCTATAATTTTTTCATCCTTTGTATTGCTATAACATTAGGAGATTAAGAAGCTTCGACCTGTGTGCCAACATCGCATGTACTTCGGGCGAAGTAGCTATGAAGATGCTTCCCCATCTTGCACATTTTCTAACCAGGATGTCATATTACTAGCCAACTCCCATTTAGTAATATTTCTTTTTAAATGAACATCTCAACACCGCTCATTTATTCGCTCCTATCGCCGAGAGGGCTCTGTCTTCATATCGTAGAGACAATCAATGTGTGCACCAAATTTCGGGTTTGAGCCTTTCTCATATTTTTCCATCTACACAAAAGGACATTCGGCATAAGTCAGTTCACCGACTGAAATTTCTGTACAGTTTCTTTTTCAATATTCGATGGGAAGAGAATAACTATCATGAAAATCACATCCACAAATTAGCATAAAATTGTTTATTCTTCTACTCTGACAAAAGTGTAGTTCTCTAGTGTAACTATAATTTACTATACGATAGCACCAGGCAACAAATCAAACGTTTTTTGTACAGAACTTCAGCAAAACCAAATTTTTATCAAGTTGTATTGCCTTCACCTAACAAATTTCCACTTGATTTTGTCCATGGTCACCGTAATTCTTTATATAGATCTAAGATTTTATCTTGAAACCAAGATATCGATTCGATTTCACTTCAATAAACCATAAATTGATCCAAATTTTGCACTATAAAGTTCGACAAAGTTCCACGATCACCGTAACTCTTTTTACAGGTCTAAGATTTCATCTTAAAACCAATCAAAATCAGTCTTAAAATCAAATTCAATAAACCATAAATTGATCCAAATTTCGCACTATGAAGGTCGACAAAGGCCAAATAATAAAACGAATTTGATAATTTTAAGACATTTTGGCT
>JAHXMU010000022.1:2362035-2427339 GCA_019455685.1 Philornis downsi
TGGCAAAGACTGTAACTAACTCTAGAAACCACCACTTAAATCTCAGCCCCCATAGTTTCAACCTACCATCCATCCCCCATCTAAAGTTGGCAGAAGTCGTATAAAAACGAAACGCCAGAAATGTGCGTAAGTGAAACAACCAACAGACAGGACAACGAGAAAAACAAAAACAACAACCAACATTGAGAGTCCCATAAAAATACGGCAACTTTATATCGGGCACATTAAAAACAACCCACAAGTTGTGCGTTAAGCTGATTGGTTGGCTGGTGAGGCGACTACATATCCATTCTATGTACACCCAGCCATTACAGTACATAAAGGATCCACAGCAATAATAACAATACATAGCCAAATAAGCAAAATACTATATGTGTGCACATTAAATTCCCCCCTGTGCTAGCAAGAGTATGGGTGTGGAAGAGAGAACTAGAAGAGAGTGTGGGTCTGATTTAAAAACCGCACAAAACACAATGGCCGGGCCACAATCGACACGCACACTCACACTCACACACTTTTCCAGAACAATGGCCCTGGAGAGGAGCGCAAAGAAAAAAAACCTACGAATCCTGGACACACTTGTGGACGAACACAATACGAGTACGAATACAACTGCCGCCAGGTCAGGAATAGTAATTAAAAGTTAGTGGCCATCATCATCAGCAACATCATAATGAGCATAATCTGTATCATCATCACCGCACTCGACCGGTTATTATGATCATGGTTATGGTTACAAATCGGAAAATCACATAAAAAATGAAAATATGGAACTGTTGTGAAAATTGCAATTTTCATAATTGCTCCGTTTGAGTGGGAGTGTGTGTGTGTGAGTGTGCGTGTGTTGTGTGTGTCCCATGCATTGTCGTCATTCATTCCATTTGAGAGTACAAACTATATAATGAAGCCTACTTTTAGGTGCAGGGGTTTGTCGTTTATTACAACAAAATTTGCTGAATCAGCTTAATATTTTTGCTTATATTGGGCATAAACGGATAGATAAAAAAACTAAAACGAAAAAGTTTATTAAACCCAATTATAACATTGCAATAATAAATATTAGAGTAGGTTTTATATATGTATAGCTTTTTTTCACGCTAGAGAAAAGTAAGCTGCTTTTGTACTACGTTTGATGCATGACAGAGAAAGTCGTGAAAATAATACTTTGAAATGGTGTTATAAGAAGTTATTGGAATATTTGCGAAAAATTTCGGTGCTCAAAAATTAGCATATCTATACATCGGTGTTTATAGAGAAATGTATCGTTCTGAGATATTTAGTGTTTATCAAAAAATCGCTAATATGGAAAATTTTTGTAACGGAATTGGAAATCGCACTTAGACAATAATATGTGTCTTAGGGATATTTGCAATAATATCAGAAAAATTTACTTTATAATTGTAAAACGTTTTTTTTTTTTTTTTGTTTTTTTTTTTGATAAATTTTGAACTGATTGATCAGAAAATCTATTCAATAAATCGGGCCGTTTTTCTACATGTTCATTCGGAGTAGATATAGCTGCAATTAAGAGGTAAATCTTTTCACATAAATAAATATACTTTCATACAGGATGTCAGTAATCCTTTTAAATAAATTTAAATAAAGGGTATCCCAACAAGAACGCAAGATTTAAATTTTAAATAAAACACAGATATTTAAAAAAAGTCGTGGAACTTAATTATATCGTAAAGTAGACAGAATGAGGTTATGTGTGGAACAACACACCGGGCAGATGGCCGCCGCGACTTTGCTGTCACACACGCGATCTTTTAATGAAATTTGCACTGACCGTTTTGCATAAATGCTGCGGTATTTCACTAATTCGGCGTCCAATTTCCTCTTTTAAGACTTTAGTCGTCGTCGGCTTATTCGCGTAAATCATCGACTTTAAACAACCCCAAAGAAAAAAGTCTAATGTTGTTAAATCGCACGATTTAGGCGGTCAATTCTGGTCTCCAAAACGCGAAATAACACGTTCGGGAAATGACCGATGCAGCAATTAAATTGTTTCTCTGGCTGTATGACTTGTGGTGCCGTCTTGTTGAAACCACATGCCCTCCACATTCATTTCTTCAATTCTAGGCACGAAAAAACTGGTTATCATTTCACGATACCGAATACCATTGACTGTTTGCGCTTGACATGCCTCATTTTCACACAAAAAAGGTCCGTTGAGGATGCATTTGCTTCTCGTGAATCACTCGAGGATTTTCCTCACCCCATATGCGACAATTCTGCCTATTGTCGAAGCCATTAAGATGGAAATGGGCCTCGTCACTGAAGATGATTTTATCGGCAAAATCAGCATTTTCATTTTGTCTCTCCAATACCCAATTAACGAACTCCCTTCTCAGTCCATGGTCAGCTGGCTTCAGTTCCTGAGTCAATTGAACTTTGTATGCATGAAGATGCACATCTTTCGTCAAAATTCGCTGCATAGCGACATCATCACGTACAGCTGCAACATTTTCGGTCGATCGACCTGGTCGAAGGAGCGTTTTTGCCTTTACATCACTAACAGACCCAGTTTTGGCAAATTTATCCACTAATCTCTTTACAGTTGACTCTTTTGGAGCATTACTGTGACCCCAAATTGATCGCAATTTGCGAATTGTAGCCGCAAAACTTTCACCATTTTGGCAAAAAAAAAATTTCATAATGAGAATGCGTTGTTCATTCGTGTTGAGCTCCATTTTTACTAACCTCGTACCTTCTACCAGAAAACAATAACAATTGTTCAAATGTCAAACAATGACACTTCGAATGGCGCCAAATTTAAATCTTGCGTTCTTGTTGGGACACCCTTTATAGATATATTCAAATATTTAAACAGTCTTTTTGTTTTTCATATTTACTTTTTTCTCCGCAAACGTTTACCGAAACACATAAATAATAACAAAACATCGGCTTTAGCAATTACTCATAAACATCACTAAGCTTTAAAACGCCAATCAAACATTAACTGCATCAAGTTGGGTCTAACAAACACCAAAACTTTCTGCGGCAGAAAGCAAATTTCTTTTGACATCCAAAGTCTATCTCAGTAATTACAAAAATAGAAACGCATAAAAACCTGTTTTTTTGATTGTGATAGGACAATTAAGCAAATCAATGAAGCAAAAACATATAAATAAAAACATTTGTCAACTCACAAAAATTCAGAGATTTCAAATAATAAAAATTGAGATTTTCACATATTTTCAAGAATCGTTTAATCAAATTTTTTATAATATTTAACACATTTAGCATCATTTTTTGATATCAATTAACCACGCATTTTCTGGCACTTCTCACAGTTTTGCAGCAACGCAGAAGGAAGTTGGAGCTTATCTAACTGAAATTTCTATACTATTTGGCGTATCAAATGATATGCGTACATACAGTTCTTATTTGTTAGATATACACCGGCTTAGTACCGGACTTTATACCGGTTTATTTTAATATAAAAAATCGATATCTTTTTAAAACATCCAATTTATTCATTATAATTCGTTATAAAAGTAGGGCATTCTCTTTGTCTCCGCTTACTGACAACAGTCTGATGGTATTTTTGTGTTTTTTTTAAATATAATTCGACAATATGTCCTTTCCACTTTATTTATTTTCAGTATTACAATTTTAATAGCTAATATATTTTTGCTTAAACATACTCGTATTGCGCTTCTATTGCCCGTACAGACAGTTGTTGTTTAATTGTATATGTGTGCAATTTGTTATAGTGCACTTTTAGGCTTCCACTAACCACCACACCGCAGAAATGGGTTGAGACAGTGAGAGCCAAACACAATTTGCAATTTGTAGCAAAATGACAATTTAAAAATGTAATTTGAAATTTTCGGTACTTCTTTTTGAATTACCACTATAGCCCTTCCCCTCCCCACACAGGAAAAAAAGGTTGTTGTTTGGAATTTGTTTATGTTTGCTTATGATGGAAAAGTTAATTAATGCTAAATAGTATTTGTTATGGTATTGTTTTTAGCAATTTTTGGGAAATGAACGATGAATTAAAGCGAAAACAATAAATACATTTTCATTATATGCAAAGATAGACAGCATAGAGCATCGTTTCATTTACAATTGGCTTAGATGAAAGCGAAAATGTGATCCATTTTTCTTCGCGAACACAAACTTATCAAGCGCTTAACGTTCATCAAATTGGACTAAAATTATCGTAACTATATAGAAGATAGAAACCTGATAACATATTCATTAAAATGATAGAGTTTTGATAGGTTTTATAGGTCTTTTCAAAGTTTTCCAAGAATTATAGAACAAAACATTATATAAAAGTTTAAATCGCTGCAAATCATGTGTTAGACGTTACAAGAAAAAAATTGAATTTTGGAAAATTATTTGTGTGGGATGTACCAAAAGGATTGTAATGATGCGTTCCATTGTAATTCTCAAATATTTCCTCAGCAAATCTTTAACGTATAACAAATTCGATTAGACATACTTGCAATCGAAAAAAAATACCAACCTAAGTATATGTGAATTAAACATTCTTAGAGTCGTATCTTTTATTTAGTTGCACAGAATCTAATTGAATTTGGTACACTTTAAAGATTTGCTGATGAAAGCTCCAGAAAATAGCATGATTAATCCGATCTGATTCTTTAAGATTTAATCAAAATTTATAGCTCAAAAAAATGGATAAACAAAATTGGTGTCATTTCAGTCTACGAAATAGGAGCAAACAAATAGAAGGGAAACAAATTGAATTTCAAAAAATAGACAAATTTGTGTGAGAAGTACTGAGACTATGTAGTCCATTTACAATTCCTGCCTGGGATCTGGAACCAAGTTTTTTTTTCTTCTTTGCCTATCAGCCGGACATCCAAACGGGCATTGCTCAATTGACTTAAAAAGTCATGAAAAATACTTGGCCAAAATATAGTTTATAACTTGCTTAAACGTATTACATTTTTGTCATATCAAATTGTACGTAACCTGCTGATACAGGTACACAAAAATGTGATACAAGTATAGATTTAATGCATATATAGGGTGATTTTTTACAGTTTAAGTTTTGCGGGTTGGCAGCACTGGTTGGTAATGGCGTCTAAACGTCATCTGTCGAAGTGAAAAGTGTACAGTGTACTCTGCCATTTCATCATGGAAAGACTAACAAACAAATCTTTGAAATTTATTATCAAAATTCGTGCTCTGTGACAAATGCGCTTCGTTTGATACGGCCTGCTGAATCAACAATTCGTGCTGTTATCTCCAAATTTATGCTGTCACATACCTCGTGATTTATGTTGTCACCAATGGCACGTTTACATCTTTGTGGATGTTCGAGTTCTTAATATACCAGGGAGCAGCTGTGATCATTCGTAAGGTCTTTTTTGGGCGCCTCGGTACTCTTTTTATATTTGAAGCTATGGCGGTGCCCCATAACTGTATGCCATAACACCATATTCCCTTTAAAATCGAGTTGTAGAGGTAGAGTTTACAATCTAAGTTAAGAGTATAGTTTCCACCCATAAGACTTCAGACTTCAATAACATAACGTTTTTGTCCCTGATATCCTTAGTGACTGCTGCATTAATCGAATAACTACACCCCTTCTGCTACCTTTCATACAAATCATTACATCTCGAGTGCGGTAACAAAAATAGCCGACATGACGCATTGACGACATGACAATGGCGCCAGTAGTTTGAAAAAAATATTTTGGCGAAAAGCGATAACCTTATAAAATATATATCTTAAGTTTCAAGACGCCATATTGTTTAGTATTTTAATTTGAGCCATCAAAAGTAGACGATCTCAGTGAATTTGTAAACATGGAAAAGGTAGGTCACCGTTTTTTAATTGAATATTTCCAGTTGAAAAGTCTCAGTCCTACAACTACTAAAGCCAAGCTAGATTCCACTCTGGGGGAGTCTGCTACTTCAACTCCCTCAATGACTGCAAAATATTGGGTGGCAGAGTTTAAACGTGCCAAGACGAACATCACTCCCCCTCTTGTATCTCTCACAAACAAATCACCTTATTTAACTTATATATCCCCAGAATCGTATCATTTACTCAGTATAATTGAGCTCGCATTAGGCATTTAATACTGCCAAGCCATACTTAGGGTATCACATTTACAAATTGTCCGATTTAGCAAAAATCGGTAGTACTTTTACATTTCCCAAAACGACTTTAATACGGAGTATTTTTTGCAGCGGAACAGGAGAACATTGGGTGAAAGTATGTGTAAGCCAGTTCATCTGACTGAAATTACTATACTGACCATTTCATATATCATGTATGGAGGTTTAAGGAAATTTGAGAAACAACCGGACTGTCGGGTTTTGATCTCGGCTTGTGCAGTTGAACTTCCGTTTCTACTATCTTCAATTGATGTCAAATTCTACTTGAAAAGTCAACGTCAGCAAATGAAAAAAAAAAAACAAAATATAAATATATATAAATATTTATATAATTCGACCTAGTTCTCAGTAGTTTACATGTGGCCCAAAAACTATGGAATCATATAATGTTAAGAATTTATTTTCTAAAACTCCATTTGTTCATGAGCTTCATTATCATTGCCAATGCTCAAGTGCACATTCAAGCACCATTGTGGATAAGCAAATGTTTCACTTTAAAACAGCTCATGACATTTTGTAATACAACTTTCTGACTTGTTATCAGCGTCGGTTACTGCAGTTTATGGCTTTTACAAAACCGGGGTCTTAGAACCCACATAAAAGAATGTGGAAATTGAAATGGGGAAATTGAAGTGAGTCGTGTGGCTTCATATTTGCACAAATGTCTGTGAAATGGGAAACAACACAAAACAAATCGACAATCAGCCATTAATTACATTACATAATTTCGTCAACTGACATCGAATAATAACGTTTACTAATAATGATATTGATAATAAGTGTAACACATAAATATCGTAAATACATCTATATAATGAACGACAACTTGTCAGAAATCAGTAAATATTAAGCATTCGTCACATTATTTCACGCACGATCTGTTCAAATAATAATCATCCATCCGCCGCTAAAAAAAAAGTGTCGCAAAGAAGATTGTTAGTTCATTTTACCCCGGTCATAAAATAGTGGTGTGAAGTATCGTGTGTGTGTGTGTGTGTGTGTGTGTGTGTTTATGTGACTTTATAACTTGTGCTAATTTCTTAATTATAATTCTTAATTATAGAGGGATGCGGCTGCATAGAGAAACGATGGCTTAATTGAAATAGGAACGCTTAGTTAAAATAAAAATTGATTTCCATCTGGATATTTTGAGGTACCAGCGCTAAGCTCAAAGAAAAGTGTCAGTTAAATTCTGAATTGATTTCTTAAGAATTACAGTATAGTGGAATTGTAATAATATGGAACTTTGCATTTTAGCCCCAGCAAGAGATATAAAGTACCTCTTGAGGGTTAACGTTTAATTGCTTCTTAAGTCAGTCTATATATGAAGACAAATCCCTTCCTTTTATAGACATTAATTTATTTAAAATCTATTTAAAACACTACTTCGGAAGTCAATAAATTGTTAATATTATTGAAATACTGAACTGGATATAGGCCTTGGCATGAGTCGAGTAATTAACGAGGTGTGCTCAAAAAATAAGTTGAATTCTCAAATTTCGCGGGCTACGCACATTCGACTTTCGAGTATTATTTTTTTCAAGTTGGTACACTCGTCTCGAACATACAATATGTTGACGGTTTTATTCATATGGCATATTTAGTCATAAGAGAGGCATGAATAAGACAAATGTTTTTCATATTCGGCGATTTTCTGCTATCGAAAAAAATTAATCAAAGAAGTTGCATTAAATTTTGTGTAAAAAATAGAATTAAGTGCTCAACAACACTTGAAATGTTGACAGTGGCATACGGTGAGAGTACTCTGAGTCAAAAAAAAGTTTACAAGTGGTACAAAGTTGAGAAGATGTGAATGGCGACGCTCGCTCTGGATGCCCGAGCATATCAACAACGGATGAAAATGTTGAGAAAGTAAAGAAAATAGGGGAGAATCGTCGAGCCGCAGTTGCTGAGACTGTTGACATATCAGTTGGTTCACGCCATGCAATCTTTTCGGAAATTTTGGGCATGAAACGTGTGGCAGCGAAGTTCGTTCCAAAACTGCTACATTTTTACCAAAAAAAAACGTCGCATGAGCATCGCTCAGGTATTGTTGAATGACGTCAACGATGATGATCCAGATTTGCTTAAAAGGGTCGTAACTGGTGACGAATCATAAGTATATGGTTATGACATCGAAACCAAAGCCCAATCGTACCAGTGGAAAAGCCCAGCTGAGCCAAGACCAAAAAAGCACCCCAAGTTCGATGAAATATCAAGGATTTGCTCACTGTTTTCTTCGATTATCATGCCGTAGTGCATCAGAAGTTCTTACCACAAGGTTGTACGTTAAATAAGTAGTATTATCTTGAAGTTATGTGCCGTTTGCTTGAAGCAATACGAAAAAAACGCTCGGAATTGTGGAAAAAAATGCATGGCTTCTGCATCATGATAATACACCTGCTCACTCATCTTTGATTGTGGGAGATTATTTGGCCAAAACCAACACCGTTATTATGCCTCAGCCACTGTATTCACCAGATTTGGTCCCCTGCGACTTGTTCCTGTTCCCCAGATTGAACAGGAAAAAAAAATCGACCACCATCCCCACTTGGTACCTCCCATACAACTTAGC
Source organism: Philornis downsi (assembly GCA_019455685.1). Classification (NCBI taxonomy): domain Eukaryota; kingdom Metazoa; phylum Arthropoda; class Insecta; order Diptera; family Muscidae; genus Philornis; species Philornis downsi. The sequence goes on from JAHXMU010000022.1 coordinate 2,370,715, forward strand.
TAAATTAATCTATACAATCCTAGATTAATATCTTTCATTCCATGTCATTATATTTACGAATAAATATTTACGAATAAAAATGAACGAATACAAATAGGCCAATTTAATAAAAAAAAGAAGAAAAACAGGGATCCCTCTATAATTTCTCAGCAGAGCATTTCATACAGTTGAGATTTTGCTCTTCTTCTTCTTTTAACTCTTTTCTTTTAATAAAAACTTTCGGATTTACCACCCTTCTTCCGCCACTACTTAAAATTCTTGCCTCATAGCAAAGGCGTATAAGTCAATTCCCCTGGCAGAAATTTCCATAACTCATTTTTTTGTTTTCTTTTTTGTTTTTTTTCTTTTTTTTGTATTTTTAGATTATCGGTCTATATTATTGCATCTAATCCTAATGTTGAATCTGTAATCGACAACTAGCCTGTTATAATGAGCTTCATTTCAAAAACATGCTGGTACTAGAATGCCACTTAGGTCACTCTATCTCGGCACTTTAGCTGCCACCAGGCAGGCTGTCGAAAGGTTAGAAATCGTTGACTGCTTGAGAAATTCCGCAGGCGGCTCTGGTTTCGTCCAAAAGAGTATCGATCACAAAACCTAAATCCGGATTTCCTCATTCCCGCGTTCTGTATTCATTGTTCTATTTAAAATTAATACAAAAATGAAAATATGTTCATGTTTTCTCACTTCTTCATCAGGATGTTTATTTTCTTCCGCGATTAATTTTCCAGTGTTTTTTTAAAAGGGCAGAGGTAGAACCTTCGCCGTGTCGTGAATATTTAGTTTTGCAGAAATCTAGTTTTGTATGGCGGTAATTTTGCAGTTTTTTGCCAAAAATTAAAAGCTTATCAGAGCACCACCAGCAAGGACACCACTTAATATAGCCGGTATTATCGGTGACATCCATATCAAAGCAAGTTGAGAACACGCACGTTGAAAGCAGAGAAAAGTTTTCTTTCTAGTTATCGTAAATTACTTTCAATAAATTTCGCACAGACTTTTCGATTTGAGCTTAAGCTGAATACATCATATGATCCGCTACGTCAAAACAAAAGTTTATACGAACTTTTTTTGTTTTTCATTCACATTTAGGAGACACAACAGACGTCTGTTTTTCACGTTTGTTCCTAATCTATCGCGCATGTCAAATTCGATGCCTGCTGCATTTCGATCTTAAACTGTCATTAACTGTTTGAGCGTAAACTCATTTGAGAGTGTGAACGCGACATATCCGTGCAAGTGTTTCTAATGAAGCGTTAAATTCTTATAAAGTATTCATAAATCTTAAATGCTGTATTATTTTATTAGCCATATTAAATTGTAGGCCATCGTTGCCGGTCTCAAAACATTCATAGTTAAGAAATTAAATCAAATATCAGTCAGAAGTCACATACAAAAAAAAAACAACAACAACAGCAACATAACAAAAGAAGGTCTTCTATTAAAATGTGCGGCCTGATACGAAAACACTTGTCAAATGGCAAAATGGTGTCGAATAGTCTGAAACAAGTGCGGAAATTTAATGGTAATTTCTCAACATTTTGAAAAGTAAAAAAAGTGAAAATATTTGACAAATAAAACTAATGAACGTGTGAAGTTTTGTACTAAAAATACCAGGATCTCTAGAAATGTATAAAAAATTACAAAGTGAACAGGAAAAATTGACATATCAAATGCAAGGGAATTTGACGCCTGCATACATTACGAATTCATTAACCCACAATCAGTTTGGTTGATTAATTCCTAAGTGTTTCCTAAGTGCGCTTGTGAAATATTAAACATAATTAACAAATCTGTTGGCGTAATATTTTCCTCTATTCCTTTCATTTAGAATTATTTTTTTTCGTTTTAATTAATTCGAAGTTGGTGCCGAAATATAATTGTGACATACTAGTTATATAAATAAACAATCAAGTGTTTTAAGAAGCTCCGTGTGTTTAAACTTGTTTTTAATTGTATTTGAAGTACAGTGAAAAATGTGCAACTTTTCATTCTAGTGAAGTTTTGTATTGATTACCTTCAAGGAATTTTATTTTTGCAGAATATTTTAGGTGTTCTAAGTGCAAAAAATTCAAGTACTAAAAATTTAAAATTATATAAGTTCATGAAATATAGTGCCCAGTGTTTCGTATTAAGCATAGCTGACCAAAGAACGTGATATAACATACGGGGGCGGTTCCAAAATTAGCCGACCTAAAAAAGAAGACAAAAAATTGGCTTATTTTTCGCCATAATCTCCTTTTAGCTTGATATACTTTTTTCACTCACGACACTCAGTAGCTTCTATACTTTGTTTGTAGTAAGAAATATTAAACTCCTGACAACAGCCATCAACAGCAGACATTCTCTCTTCATTAGTAGCAAATATTTTACCACCGAGCCATTTTTCAAGTTTGGAAAAGAGAATATAATTGGAGGGAGCTAAATCTGGAGAAGAAAGTATGTGATGAAGCAATTCGAAACTTAAATAATTAATTTTGGCCATCGCAATAGTGGATGAGGGAACTAAACCATTGTCTTGCTGAAACAATACTTTCTCTTTAACCAAATAAGTCCTTTCTTCCATAATGGCATCACTTAAACGCTGCAATAAATTAGCATAATGCACGCCGTTAATGGTTTTTTCTTTCTAAAGATAATTTATAAAAATAGTCCCACGCCCATCCCGAAAAAGCAGAAGTCATGACCTTGCCTGTAAATGGAACCGTCTTCGCCCTCTTTAAACACGATTCTACCATTTCAGTCCACTGCCCTGACTGTTCCTCTATCTCAGGTGTAAACTGGTGGACCAATGTCTCTTCAACACCCAGAAGGAGTGGCAGTATGATCCTTTTTCATTCGCAGAACTATCAAATCATTATAGTGCACAAAAGTTCAGGTTGCTGCAATCTAAGAATTATGAGTTATAGAAAAAAGTTGGATTTTTGAAAATCAGCCTATTTGTGTGAGAGGTATCAGAAGGGGTGGGACGATATACCTCATTTGCATTACCCTGCAATCCCTACACTGTTTTATTTTCTAGCAAAAAGTGAAATTTTTTCCTCCCTCTCACCGATTATTTCACTTTTGTGTACGCAACTATCCTTTAATAGGGTTTCACGTTCTTTTGTACTTTCATGCGGAGGATTGAAACTATATATCATTTAATACGGCAAAGCATCGCAACATATAGAAGGAAGAGTTTAAAGTATCAATCGTGTTTTGACCAAATGCGTTTCATGACTTCTTACATCAATCGAAAGACGTCCGTGTTTCTGGCTTATAGAACTTCTTAACCTCTTCTTGGTACAGCCTAATACTTAGCTAGACCATAGCCGGAGATATGTTTTTCTAAAATTCAATTTGGAACCCTGTAACTCCTAAGAAGTAGACAGCAACAACCTGCAATTTTGTCCATTTTTTTTTTTTTTTTTTTGCACTGTAATTCTTAATGAAATTTGATAAAAATCGACCAACCATCCTCCCATACAAATTACCGGTTTAAACCATATATTCTTAGCTTCATATCTTTCAATTAATAGCATTGAAATTAGGCAAATTTGACATATACGTTTGATCAGGCATTGAATAAACTTAATTCTCAGAATGAAATGGACTGTCCTCCTATGTCCATTCGTAAACCTGCCGTGCAAATTGAGCGATCTAGCGAAATTTAGTTTTCTCCTGGCGTCAACCTTAAACTGTAAACCCTGTAAACTTCAACATTTGGTAAAGTGTGAAGATAATAACCGAATAATTGCACCATTTCTGGTACGTTCCATACGTTTTTCATAATTTGACCTATATGCTCCTGGATTCCTATCTTTCGTGCAATTGTAGTAAAGGCAGCGTTCTGAGCAATTCAGAGCTTTTGTTAATTCGTAAAAAAATAAAAAAAAATAACACAAGAAAAAAACCTATCGAATATGTGATAAAACTGGTTGTATGAACGTGTCACATCTCAGTACAGAAACCTATCCATAATTGGATGTTCTTCTTCTTCTTAGGTGGTGACTGGAATAGACATTCTTATCTCTTATACGCCGCCTATAGAAAATAATTTCAAACGCTTCTTCTTTAATCCGTCACACCAAGTTTCGATAGTGTTTCAAAAGTCTGGCCCTTCCAACGGAATTTTGGTCGCCCTCTTTCGGCGCCGTCCATCGAGTTTGTTGTCGAAAACTTTCCATGCCGTAGCGTTTGGGTCCATCCGCACAATATGACCCAGCCAACGCAATCGCAATCGACGTTTGACCACGTCGGTGTGGGCATATAGCTCATTGTTCATGCGACGCCGATACTCCCCGATAACGATGATGGATCCATACATTTTACGGAGTATTTTACTCTCAAAAACTGCCAGTACTGATTCGTTCACTTGCGTCATAACCCAGGATTCTGCGCCTTACAACAAGACAGGTAGAACCAACGTCTGGTGCAATCGGATTTTTGTTTGTCGAGAAAGAGGGCTTTATTATTCAATCGCTTGCTTAACCCAAAGTAACATCAGTTAGCAAGCAATACTCTACTCTTTATGTTCATGCTGACATAGTTCGTTTTGTTTATAACGGAACCGAGATAGATGAATTCGTCCACCATTTCAAAATTATAGTTGTCAACATTCACACAGCGTGCCAAACGAGTAGACTCTTTGCTTTGTCCTCGTTTACCACCAGACCCATTTTCTCTGCTTCCTTCTCGATGCTTGAGAAGGCTGCAGTAACATCTCGCAGTTTTCGGCCAATTATGTTTATGTCATCTGCATTTGCGAGTAACATATGACTTTTATTAAAGATGGTACCAGTCGTGTTAACTACAGCTTTCCTCATAATCACTTCCAACAGTATGTTAAAGAGGTCGCACGATAGGCTGTCGCCCTGCCTAAATCATCATTTGGCGTAGCATTGAGATGTTACAAGTTTATATAACCACTTTAATCACATACGAGTATACGATATGTCCTTTTCTATGCCCTCATGTTCTTTTTTTCCTACATATACCAGTACTGAAAATTTGAAATTGTTTCTCCTACTTCTATTGTAAAATTAAATACATAATTTTAGATCACAACAGTAACCGTTAAAACTGTCTTCAGAGTAATATTTACTATTTAAGAAAATTGTATTATACATTTACGACATTTACAAGGAAACAGAATTATTGCAAGCAATATTTAAATTTTACTAATCCACTGAAGTTATCAAAATTATCATGAGCATCATTAAGATAGCAAGAAAAGTTATACAAGTTATACTCGTATGTAAACAAACGTCATCCAAATATGAGGCAATAAAGATTTCCATAAAATTAGGTACTTTATTTGTTTTTTAATCTTTATACATATTAAGGTACTGACACTGATCCGCTTAAATTGTGTACAGTTGTTGAATTTAAATGGCCTATACAAGTATTGTCTGAAGACGTTTTAACTCTGCTATGTTGACTAGATTACACGTAAGAAAGTTACCAAATATCAAAATCAAAAAAGACATGTTATTATGTTTGATATCTATTTGATCGCATACGGATGGCTGCTTAGTTATAAAAGATATCTCTTGTTTTTCAGCGATTCTCTCCAAGCCGTTGAATTTCCAAGAAATTATCAACAGAGACAATAGCATGAAACTAATGATGAGCTTTCATCAAATGTTTCTATGCATTCACATATGGTCAAAATAATAAGTACACCCTATATATTTTTTTTAAGTCTCATAGACGAAAATTTATCTAAATTAAATGAAAAAGAACGAATACTATTTTTTTTTTTTTTTTTGATATAACGTTAGAGATAAAATAAATACTAAAACAATAACAAACAAATAAAAGTTAAATTCAGTATTTTTCAAAAAGTAAGAAATTAGTCAAAAACTCGGGACAAAATACCAAGTATATTTAGTTAAAATAAGCAAAAAAGTAAAAAAATCAAGTTTTTTTCTGCTTAATTGGCTCAGTTTCGTTAAAAGCCGGTATATCCACCTTTATTTTCAATTATTTTGTAAACTCTTTTAGGCATGCTGGCAATAAGCTTCCAGCAGGTTTCGACTGGTATATCATACCAAGCTTTTTTGAACCAAATTCCATTACTGATCCTTATTTTTAGAAAACTCATTTCCAATTTAACTCTCCCCAGTTTTTTTCGATTGGATTTACGTCCGGAGATTGACTTGGCCAGTCAATAAAGGCAACATTATTATCTTGGAACCAATCCTTACCAACTTAGAAGTACGCTTCGGATCGTTATCCTGCTGGAATGTCCATCTAATAGGCATATTTTCCACAGCATAGTTCTACAATGTATTTTCCAAGATATCTTTGTAGTGGAATCTGGTCATAGTATCGGTAGTTCGATGTATCGGACCGACACCATACCATGAGAAACAACCCTAGGCCAAAATATTGCCGCCCCCGTGCTTGACCATCTTCTTCGTAAAGCGAACATGGACTTCCTTACCCTTACAGCATCGAACATTCCGGGCACGGTCGTTTCCAAATACATTAATTTTTGTTTCATCGCTTCACAAAATGTTTCGCCCTTTATTTTTCACGGTCTTCTCTGGACCAATTGGAATGACTTCTTGAAAACGCCAATCTAGCGTTTAAATTTTGTTTTGTCTAAGCAAAGGAACTCTTCTATCTATCCGTCCTGGTAAATGTGCTTCTTATAGTCTACGACGAACGATTCATTTGCGATGAAATTACATTTCCAATTTCTGATGAAATCGCCCTTGAAGACACCAACAGGTCCTTACAATACGGATATCTGTTGTTTTTAATTTTTGAGTCTTCCGCGAGTTTTGACGGGTTTTTTAGGCTTTGAGGAATTTTGTACAATAAATAGCGACCGATTCATAGTTTCTGCTGTAGAACGAAAACTTTGGTCATTTTCTCTTAGTCTTGAAACAATTTTTCTCTCCTCCTCCTCCGTTTGCGATGAAATTACATTTCTAATATCTGCTGAAATCGCACTTGAAGACACAAACAGGTCCTTACAATACGGATATCTGTTGTTTTTAATTTTTTTAATTTTTTTTTTTTTTTTTTTGAGTCTTCCGCGAGTTTCGACGGGCTTTTTAGGCTTTAAAGCATTTCGTACAATAAATAGCGACCGATTCATAGTTTCTGCTGTAGAACAAAGACTTTGCTCATTTTCTCTTAGTCTTGAAACAATTTTTCTCTCCTCCGCAGAATAATGACTTTTCCGACTCAAGGCTGATTTTTTTACCAAAATATTTTGTTATGATTAAAGATAAACAACAATAAAATAGCTAACCTTTCCAAAAAGGCTACAGCAGACTGCGACAATATTAAAGAATTAAGCAATATATTTATTATTTTGACTAAGTACTGAAATCACACCTGAACAAAACTAACTCACAATAAAAACAACGGGGAAGCCCCAGTTTTGTTCTTACTTTTAAAGGCATTGCCATATTAAAGTTATTTAAATTGAAAATAATTGCCATGTTTACTTTCCGTTAAAGTAACTAAAAATAAACATAAATCAAAAATAAGCAGGTGTACTTATTTTTTCGACCATATGTGTATGTACGAATATTACCGGATAACTACGTGACGGAGTAATTTGTCAATTTTATGATAGATTTGCGAATATGATTCACAACGTTTGTCCGTTAACGTTAACGATTTCGATTTTTATTATTTTCACTGGTAGCATTGAATTATCAACAACATTATATAAATATTTAAAAAAATTTAAGATTTTTATACGTTCATCTGCAGCATCGCTTCCAGAAGAAAGCATTTAATGTACCAAACACTTTTCGACCAAATGTTTTCTTTGAGTTTTTAAGTCGATTAAGCGATGTTCATCTATGTGGCTGGCTGAATGGTAGATAGTAATAAACCTTTACGAATCTTCTTAAAACTTGGCACAGCCTAATACTTTCCCACGTAGTGGCCGAGGATTCCAAATGGACTGTATCGATTCGCCTTCTCTGGTATCTTCCATACAAATGACTGACTTAACTCACATATTCTACGGTTCTTAACTTTCGCTCCATTGCAACTGCATGCCAATTAAATTCTTGTTAAGTATAGGGTTATCCATTTTTCGGTTTCAAAAGTAAAGTTAAATAAAACACATATAAAGTTATGATTTCGGTGAAACTTTGATATCATTACAATGCTTAGACCTTGCCGTTATGTACGAAATACAGTGTCATTAAAATGATCGCCTCTGCGATTGTTTGCAGCAGCGGATCGTTTTGAGATTCCTTGAGCGTCATTTTCAAAGCAATTCGGCTACAAAACAAAAAATTCAGAAGAAAAACGTTATGCAATTCGGTCACCAATATGAAAGTTTTTCATATCTATTAAACAAAATCTGAACCAATAACATGTTCGGATGATCATTACCGATTTACAGAAAATAAGCCTGTAGATGGAGCATATCTAGCAGCAATCCAGTCAGATGTGACCTCGCCTAGATCTGAGGCGTTCACACAAACTGCTGTCGCTGTCAAGACCCGACGTCTCATTGCTTGTATCCGTCATGACGGGACACTGTCTGATTGGAAGACATGCAGTGAGATTAAAGGTTGCGACTAGTGACTTCTGCAGGAGCTATAGGGATGAAGAAGAAGAGGAGTCGAAAGAACATCTTCTCTGCAATTGCCCCGCCCTGGGAAATAGTCGGGGATCAACACTGGGCTCTTATTTCTTTAGGGACCTAGGAGGTCTGGACGATATATATGTAGATATTGGCCGATTTAAAAGCTTCTTGAGGCGCTCACGATGTTTCAATGGGGGAAACCAGGGTCATCCATATCTCTAGTTTCCGTGGTATCATAATGGACTATACAGTCTAAGTAGGTCTGTCTATTCAGACTTGCACAAGAACCTAACCATAACCTAACCTAAGGCTTTAAAATGCTAACTGTCTAAACAAGTTTTCGCGTTATTCCTAATATTGACTTTGTACCAATTATTTATTACAAATCATTAATTTGTGTTCCCTCTCTAGTCCTCGGCCTTTTTCTGACTATCGTTTGCCTCAAAATAAGCTCAGTAGTAGCTTATTTCGAAAGATGTGACCACACATATCAATTAAATCCCGGTTATTCTTATTTGGAGTCTCCCTATTATCCCGATAACTACCCCGCTGGATCATCATGCCGATATAAGTTTGTGGCACCACTTGATTATTCAATAACTATCAATTGTACCATCAAATTGAAAAAGGTAATTTTGGAGTTTCTATAAACAAAATAGTCTAAATTAATCTAAACTTTTCTCCAATTATCTAGGAGGGCAGTGCCTGCACTACAGAGCATTTTTATGTGGCCACCGACGGTGATGAGTATTTACGAGATTCGGAAGAATTTTGCGGTGCTGGAACATTTGTGCGCAAATCTAACTTCCGTTCCGTTGTAATGGCCTACACCTCTCAGTGTTCCTGTGGCAGATTCCGCTGTCAAATGTATGTAGCGCCACAGCCTTGTGATTGCGGCTGGACTGTAAAAACCAAAATTGTGAATGGTCAGGAGACGAAAATCAATGAATATCCAAGTATGGTAGCATTACAAACTACAACGGGCTATCATCCATTTTGCGCCGGTTCAATAAGTATGTAGTATTAAATTCAAGTTTTTATGTTTCTTTATAACTAATTTTATGCATAATATTTTGCAATGCATTTCAGTTGCCCATAATTACATTCTAACGGCTGCTCACTGTACGAGGCAGGAACCAAATCCTGCCAATATTATTGTCCTGGCGGGGGATCACAATTTGGCATCAAGTAAGTTCACATACAATGACGTGATCAAAATGAACGAGTTTCTAAATAGAATATTATATTTAGATATCGAAACAAAATACGCTGCTACTTATAGAATAGCTCAAATTATTGAGCATCCCTCTTACACAAGTGATCCAGTGAAAAACGACATTGCTTTGCTGAGGACAACCACACCTATCGAATGGTCGCGAGGTGTAGGTCCCATATGTTTACCGCCAGTGTCATCTGCGTAAGTAACGGAAACAATATATTGAAAGATTTAGCCTTCATTAATAATTTATGGACACGGAAACTAAGTAGACAACATTTTCAAGGGAAATCAGGTCTTAAATTCAATTTTTAATATCACACTCATGGAATAACTCAGGAACCAAATGTTTAGTTCTAAACCGAAAATAATAAGAATTTTGAGTATGCCGTTGCGTAGTATAGTCGTCGGCCTGTTTAAATATTCAATCGACTTATAAATCAATCTAGAGATTAGAGACACTATTAAGCCACTCATTATAAAAAAAATATTACGAAAATGCAAGAGAAAGGAGAAAAACTATAAATTAAGGATATGTACAAGGAATTCCCGGACTAATTAATGATTATGTACCTTTGGTGGACGTCCACGAATTATATTATCGCCACCCAGGATTTGCGCAGCCTGGTCTAAAAAATGTTGCACCAGCTAAAGTTGCCATGCAAAAATGCATGAATTTTGATATACCTATAGATTTGTAGTGAACAAAAAGCTTGGACTCTTTATACATGGGTATGAAAAGCCGCACCCAAACAAGCTCTGGTACAATAACGAGTGTTGTGCTGTGGCTAAGAAAAGAATGCTATGCACATGGCAATGCTGCAGCTAATTACTCGTATATCGCGTGCTACGAGGTTACACCGAAAGATGAAGTATAGAGAAATATTAAAAATGCAACATACGACTGTGTAAAAATCTTGAAATTGAGGATAAACGGGGTACAGTGACAGGAATGAAGCCTAAAAGTCGTATCGAAAAGTAGAAAAGCGAAAATTATAGTAAGGGACTCCCTTCTGTAGGAGCGATGATGGGAAGGGAGTTCTGCAAATGTGGACTAGTCATGGATAGACAGGGAGTTCTGGAAATGTGGAGAGAAATCTTTACTATATCCGGATTAATAAAAGCGAGCCAAATATTGATGGCTAAAAAGGCAGGACGAAGAGGTGATTCAAGCTTGGATCAGGAATTTAACTTTCATCTTGTTATATCTGCTCACGAAGTAATGAATATGTAATTTTAGGATGAACATGTCACAAATTCTACCCAACGCAGTGAATTAATTTTGAAAAATCAAATATTTCTAGTATTATATTAACATCATCATTAGTTCGTTTAAACAGCTTTATGTAAACGAAGGGAAACTCTCTTCTTTAATTTACAGCATAGAAAAATATCGCAAGCATTAAAATGTCACTCGATGAAAAAATGTTATAAATCTCGATAGATGACAGAATTCCTTCCTATACCATCAGGATGGCATCCTTACAATGTTTTTTTTTTACTAAAACTTCGATTTCGATTTTGACTACATTAATAACTTTGTTACAAACGCAAAAAAAAAGTCTGTCTGAAGCTAAAATTATAGCATTATAAAAAAGCAAAATTTGCTCAAAAATTGTTGGATACTTAAGTCTTTTGTCAGCTTATATTTTCACCAGGTTTAATTAGAATGTTTATCAATTATAAGCCTATTTTCAGGTCTAACTAGAAAGTTTACCCATTCTAAGCCTATTTGTTCATTTCCAAATTCACACTATGCCTGCAAAAACTTCACTACAACAACAAATTTATCAATAGAGAAAGTTTTCAAATACGAGCATATTAGCAAATCCAGAAATGTGTCCCTTAACCGATTAAATTGAAATATTTTGGAAATATCAAAGAATTCAAATGATACACATTCTATCAAAAAAAGGGGGCCGGGAATTGATTTTTCTAAAAGACCAATTTTAGTGGTTGTCTAAAATGATGTTGCCGCGAAGTTGGCGCATTCGTTTCCTCACATTTAGTTTGTTTACAGTGCTTGACTTTGCCAGTTCATCTCAAGTACACTTTGCAATTTCTACAATTGGGTGAAAATATCGGTCAAAAAATTTATCTCAAATTTTGTATTGCAAATGAAATTTCGTGTGCCGAATCACGGGAAATATTACGGACGGCTTACGGAGAATCAACTTTACAAAAAAACAAAACGCACACTTGAGCGCTACAGTGCATTCAAAAATAGTCGTGATGTGGTGGAAAATTTGCCCCGCTCCGGCGAAACATCGACATTTTTAATTGAAGTTAACATCGTTAAGGTCAAGGAAATTATCCAAAAACTTCACTACAGCAACAAATTTGTCAATATAGGAAGCTTCCAAATGTATTAGCAGATCCAGAAATATATCCTTTAACCGATTAAATTGAAATATTTTGGAAATATCCTTCAGAATTTAAATGATACACATTCTGCCAAAAAAGGGCTGGGAATTGATTTTTTGAAAAGCCCCATTTAAAGTGGTAGTCAAAATTAATGTTGCCGCCAAGTTGGCGCAACTGTTCTCTCACATTAAGTTTGTTTACATTGTTTGTTTATCTCAAATATATTTTGAGATTTCTACAATTTACAAAGAAAGAAACGCATACTTGAGCGGTACAGTGCATTCAAAAGTAGTGGAGGTGTGGTGGAAAATTTGCCTCGCTCTGGTGAAATATCAACATTTTGAACCATAGTTAAGGTCGTTATGTAAGTTCAAAAGAGATAAACACTGAATTTTCTGTATATCACGAATATATTCCCACCATTTTACATAAGTGTTTTGAGTACGGAACGTGCTGACACTCGACTAGGTCCGAAACAGCTTGGTTTCCTCTTTCTAAAACATGAATTATGTTTTCAGTCATTAGAAGACATGAAAGAGAATTTGTAACGATGACTAAAGCCTTGCCTGAAAAATGTATTTATTTGAAAAATGAAAAATTTAAAAAAAAAAAAGAAAAATGAAAAAATTATTGTCACAAATGTACTATTTCAGAAGCGGCCTATTTTGAGGGCGATCAAATAAACCTGGAAAATAAATATTTTGTGATTTATTAACTAATTCCCGGTACTTTTTCCACACAATGTAACAAAAACTTTCGCATTTTCAACCATTTTAGAGTCCATTTCTCTAAAAATTGTTCATAATTTGGTTACGTTGCCCAATATTTTCTTCGAATATCGAATTGTTTTTCATTATAAAATTTATTTTCCGTCTTTTTTTTTCAGTAACAAGAACTTTGCTTACTCCTACGTCGATATAATCGGCTGGGGCACAACATCATTCGCTGGCGCAGTTTCTGATACCCTTCAAAAGATTACGGTTATTGTGATTGAAAATGATTCGTGTGCTTCAACTTACAGCGATACCATCATCTATCCAAGCCAATTATGTACTTACGATTATACGGGCAGCAGTAAGGATTCCTGTCAATATGATTCGGGTGGTCCAGTCATTTTAGGAGGCGCCCGTCAGTATCTTCTAGCTTGCATAAGTTTTGGTAAATTCTGCGGCCAAGGCGGCTATGCAACGGGAGTTAATACGCGCATCACATCATATTTGTCATGGATATATCAAAATACCGGTTACACGACTTGCAATGTCAACATGTAAGATGGTGTAAACAATTAAATGTTATATGTTTGTTATTGTTAATAAATTATAAAGAGTTACATATAAATATGTTTATCTTACTGCTCATTTTTTAAAATGTTGCACAAATGTTTGGGTGTTGTAACACGATATGGTAGATATTTCCTGGAAAGCTTAAGAAATTATAAAGTCACAGGGGCTATATTAAATCACAATGCGATTCAAAATTTTCCCAAGGTCGGTTCATATTTTTCAGATAAAAGAATTGTTGAAAATATGGAAAACGCTCTCAAAGGTGATATCATGTCCGTGGTAACTTTTCGATAAAGATTCAAAACTTATTTTACAATAACACAAGAAATTTTTTGTGATTGTTCTTCATACACCTGAAACCCTGACCAGAGAGTTTCATTTTCTGGTAGCACGGGAGACCAGGGGGCCCAGGAACATTTTGTTCTTGCCTGATGTGTTTCTACGGATCTTGCATTGCTTCAAGATCTCCTGAAGGTAACGCGAGAACTTGGGAAACACTGTTCTTCGTCTATCTGAGGTGTCTAGATAGGTCTCACTCCTACCCGGGGTACTTTGACAGAGAGAGGAACCATGCCCTGAGGAAATTTTCCAAGGGGACCTGTTTCCTATCTCTAAGGTGCTTCGACTAATCCTTCCGAGATTAGTTTGAGTTCCCTAAAGGGGCGCTGGTTGTCGCAAACACGTTCAAGAACAGTCCCATGTGTGGGGGCACAAAGCGAGACCCACGTTAAACCCGACAATTGTTGTTGTCCTTCATACACCGTTTAAAGCAAGTGAATCACAAAATCGGTTAAAAACTACAGAATCAAAATCGATTTGTTTTGAGAGATTTTACTACCAAAATGTGAAAGGATGGCGATCTTGGATCAATAGTCGAAAAATTTAGTCCCATATCTCCAATAATAAATTAAGAATGACTAGTTTTACAATAGCGAGAAATAAGGTAATCCTATTCTTTTGTATCAATCTTATAGTCCGGATATGGCACCAAATGATTACCATCTGTTCCTGTCCAAGGCGAACGAATTGGCTACCAAAAAAAAATTTTCTTAGAGGATGCCTGTAAAACTCTACTGTCCCTGTTTTTAACCAATAGATACGAGGATTTCTATGTAAAAGGGCATTATGGAATTACATTCAAAATAGCACTAAATTATCGTACAAAACGGTGCATCTTTGACATAAATTGAATCAGTCTAATTATGTTAAATAAGTCTTTTAAATGGTCAATTCAAATAATTATGAAATAAAATAATAATAATACACATGTGTTATAACAAATCGTTCAAAAATATAACATCATATCGGTACTATTTCGCAATTTTCGTAAAACTTTATTTTGGTGGCATTTTTTACATACCGTCTGTAATTTAATTTACTGGAATAACAAATACTTGCATAAGGAATGGAATTTTAAATTACATCAATTTAAAAGCAAAGATTGTAGATTAAATCAATTTATTTATTCATGATTGTAATTTTAAGTCTTAAGGACGATTTGATTAAATTACAATATTACCACATCTCTCCATAGTTCAATAACAAATACATTATACAACTTTACAATACTAATGTTATAAAAAAGTTTGTGTATCTTAAAAGCAAAAAAATATGTTTTATAATATCACAGTCTACTTCACTTATTAGAATTTTTCACTTTGTATGTTTTTCATCCTAAAATGCGGAATTATAACTTTAATTGGAATTTACAGCTACTCCACAATGTAACGAAAAATTTTGGAAACTAGTTCTTAGCAAATATAAGAAAACTGTACTAAGAAAAGTCCACGGGAGTTTTACTTGAGTCTCGCCATAAAGGCTTTAACCATATCATACTGATCGACGTCCTTCTGTAAGGAGGCAATATTAGGAGTAAACTACCATACCGAGGGCGTTAACAAAACTTCTTTATATTCCAACATAATCTCCTTTTAGTTCGATAAACTTTTTCCACCGATATTCAATAGCTTCTATACCCTGATTATGTAGAACTGTCAAACTCTTAAAAATAGCCATCAACCTCTAACACCACCTCTTCATTGATGGCAAATCTTTTACCACCGAGCCAATTTTTCGAGTATGGAAATAGAAAATAGTCCAGGGGAGCTTCATCTGGTGAATAAGGTGTGTGATAAAGCAATTTGAACTTTGATTCATTGATTTTGACTATAGCAATAGTGGAAGCGTGAACTGGGGTCTGGATGAAATAATACCTTCCTTTTCGACAAACACGGTTCTTTTTCCATAATTTCATCACCTAAACGCTGCAATAAATTAGCCTAATATTCGCAGTTGATGGTTTTTTCTTTCTAAATGTAATCTATAAAAATAACCTCATGTGCATTCTAACAATCAAGTGCCAGGACCTTGCCTGCAGATGGAAGCGTCTTCGCCTTCTTTACATACGATTCTCCCATTACAGTCCACTGCCTTGACTCTTCCTTTGTCTTGGGTGTGAAGTGGCGGGCCCATGTCTTATCCATGGTTAAAAATCGACGCAAAACTTCGACGTTATTGTGGTAAAACATCGCCAAACATCGTGCTGAACACGACGCTGTTTTTGCTCTATTGATAGCAAGCGCGGCACTCATCTTGCACACGGCCTTTTCATCTTCAAATCTGCGGTCAATATGTTATGTATAGAACTTTGTGAAATGCCTATCATTTCAGCTAGCCCACTCACCTTCAGTCGACCGATCATCCAATACCATTTTGTGGATTTTCTTAATCGTTTCTGACGTGGACACTTCAATTGGTCGACCAGTTCGGTGTTCGTTTTGACAGCTTATACGGCCTCGTTTAAACTCTGATACCGAATATTTTACAGTCACAAGCGGAGAAGCAGAATCCCCCCAGAGTTGTATCTAGCTCGGTTTTAATATTGGTTGAGCAGAGACCTTTTAAATAGAAATATTGAATTAACGGCGACTAAATTTTTTTCATGTTTACCAATTCCCTAAGATCGTTTACTTTTGATGGCTCACAAAAAAAAAAAAAAAAAAAAAAAAAAAAAAAAAAAAAAAAAAAAAAACTAAAAAACCTGGCGCCTTAAAACTTTAAATATGTGTTTTATAAGGTTGTAACTTTTTCAAACTCCTGACACCATCTATACGTCACGTCGGCTACTTTTGCAACCGTATTCGTATACATATCAGTATGGAATATACTTCCCACTGGTGGAGATGAAGCCTCTCTTAAAACCCCTGAAACTCTAAAGGTGAACTTCACTTAACTTCACATTTAAGCCCAAAGATTCTACAAGCGATTTCAGTTTCAATCATAACTGATGAGATTCAACCACAAGGGATTTTACCCTACACTACTAGACGAAAATTCAAGACCCACTACTTTCTGATCTTCAGGCTACCGGTCAAACTCACCGAAGAAGGAAGTTAAAAAGGGCTTAGGACAATATCATGGGAAATGAATTAATTTATTATGCTTTCAAAAACTCATCACAACTTGTTCACAATCCAAAGCTAATTCAAACATGTTCCAATCTATATTTCGATACAATTTTAACTATATTCAGGAGATATTAGACATTTTATGCCACAAATTATAAACTTATAAAAGTTCAATAAACCAAAAAATATTCTACGCCAGCACCGTAGCTGATAAAGCATCAGCCCTGACCCGAAATTGACAAAATTATTTAGCTGACATCAATAAATCTTTCTCGAAATGAGGTGTTCTTATCTTCTTATCTTATTGCAATTTTACCAATTCTGATGAACGGTATGCATGGATTTTAATGTTGAGCAATCGATTTAAACAGAAAGATAAGAGAGATTCTGCTGCTTTGTAAAAAATGAACTTACAATTTCTTAATATAAATATTCATATTCCCACATTTGGTAGTCTTGTGACGAACATTTAACTGTCATGTCGTTATTCTTCTGCCTATCAAGTATTGCGGGTGTCCTTTTCACATTACCGCTGACATCCTTTGCCCAGCAGTGCCGACCTTTCCAATATCACCTTTTAAATGATCGTCATGTTATCAATATAACCTCTCCCAACTATCCTAATCCGTATGCGTCAGGAACAAATTGTCGCTACCGGATCACAGCTCCCATGGATCATGTAGTAGTGGTCAATTGTTTCTTTGAAGTGGTAAGTAATTGGATCAGTTCACAATACCAACAGTAATTATTTCTTTAATCAGATACCTAATGGCTGCGATACGGAATATTTTGTCATATCTTTAGATGGTGATTTCCAGTTACGTGACGGTGAACGTTATTGTCGCTCCAGTCAACTAAACAGAATATCTCATTTTCGTTCCATGGTCCTGGCTTACGCTTCGGTACGTCAAAATACTTTAAGACGTGGTCGTTTCTTTTGTCAGGCTTATGCCCGTCGTCAACCCTGCAGTTGTGGCTGGTCGGTGAATACCCGGATCACTAATGGCCAAGAGACACGGCGCCATGAGTTCCCCTCCATGGTGGCTTTAAGGGATACTACTTCAGCGCAGAGGGTATTTTGTGGCGGAAATATAAGTTAGTATTTGATATTAATTGGAAGGATTCCATTGTTAATTGTTAACCATCTGTTACAGTTAGCCATCGTCATATCTTGACTGCTGCCCATTGTATGAGAACTCATCAAAATCCAAATAGAATTGTAGCTTATGCTGGTGACCACGATCTAAATTTTGGTAAGTTAATCGATGGGATGTTTAATAAAAGTGATAAAATTGAAATTCAATTGGAAGCCTACCAAATATGAGACAACCTCGTCCATATTTTTCCGATCCTTAAGTAGGTATTTTACGGTGGACCATGTTCTAAAACATGTGAAAATTATAAATGAACAGTACAAGAATTTCTTCTGTCAGATGAACTAACTTATACATTCAGTCAAAAAAGGATCAACAGGGATTGTTCAATAAAACACAAAATATTTGTCATTCATTCAAATTTATTGTGTCGCCTTCGGAGAAGGCTCCTTTCGAAATAATCATCGAACATTTTTCAAAGCATTTTGCAAAAAATCTTCAGTTCTCTCGCCGAATTCCGTTTTACATCTTATACCGACTAAAAACAGGGGCGTTGAAATGCTACATCGAGTTTTGGAAGAAGAAAAATGTCAATCGGAACCATATCGAATGAATGCGGTGGTCGTTCGATGATGTTTATGAAGTTTTTTGATATTGCGATGCGAAATCCATGAGTTTTCTTTCTTTTTCTTTTCACAAATCTTTCTTCTTTTTTCGCAAATCTAAAATTTTTCGGCAAATTTACTCTCTCAAACGCCTCATAATGCTTAAATAACATTCTTTATTTGCCGTCTGTCCTTCTAGTAATAATTTCGAGTGCACAATACCGCTATAATTAAAGGAAAGAGCCAACATTACTTTACCTTAACGATTTGGAAGTGGGTTTCAAAAGCTTATTAAAGGCTTCGCATACCAAACTTTTTCTCATCACCCATTTATTATAGATTGGAACCTATTCGTTCTAGTCGATCTTTAGCAACCTTTAAACTATAGAGATTTGTTTGTTTTCGATTTACGCCCTTGAAATTTTCAGAATCAGTCAGCGACGCGTTTTGTGCCCAAAATATCAAGTAAAGTAGTACGAATTGATTCATGAGATACAAAAAATTCAGCGGCCATATCTCTCAAACATAAATGAAGATTTTCAATTACAGTTTTTTTTTTTCAATTCATCGATATTAATTTCAGTGGAAGCCGTTGACCGACCAGAAGAAGGCAAATGCACTGTACAACTAATATGTACTTGTTTTTGATAAAGCCGGTCTACCAAAAGCTTTCTGTAATAAAAACAAATTTGTTGTTCAATATTTTGATTAGAAATCGCGCAAAACGCTTGGGATGAATCGACATTATCGAGCGCTGTAAACAAACTTAATGAGGGAAAGGGCTTAAACTTTGCGTCAGTACAGAAGACAAATATGCCAGCTTAACGGAAGAAATAATTTTGACAATTACCATAATGGACTTTTAAATTGAACAATTCCGGGCATTTTTTTCCAGAATATAAATATCTTCCCCTGTCATATGCGCTTTTATCGAAAGTTAACTAGTTTCGCCTTAAACTGCCGTATTTAAAATCGTTCGAAAATGTTAGGCGATTTTAATTTCTTTTGTCAATTTTTAAAAGGCAAATAGTATACAAATTGTGCGAAAATTCATGAAAATTGAGAATTTAAAAACGAATTACTTATGCTTTATTTAATATAAAACAATCAGACTAATTTATGAATGTACTATACAGGATACATTGAATTATTGCTGTTGATTTGTAATACTCAAAATTTTAAGCGATAGACTTGGTTTATATCGATCGTTTCATTTTGATAAAAGTATGACCGTCTGTCTGTCTATCTATTCACAAATTATTGCAATCGTAGCACGGCTAGTGTAAAACAAATTTGAATAGAAGTTGGAACTTAAATTCCGATTTTCTCAAGGATTAACGAAATCAATTGAAAATGAGCGACATCGTCTAATCTTTGCATACAGTCTCTCTGTAAATGAGTCACCTAAATAAGTAAAAACGATTCTCGAAGTAATAGTTTTGATTAGGATCTGCAGTTTTATGCATATGCATTAGCATTAGGCTGTTTTCTTATACAAGATGTATCGACCTATCACAAGATAAGTGTGCTTTGAAACAACGCCATCTTCATTCATATATAATACATGAAAACTTGTATTTCTTAGTATGTCCATGCCCACAATTTGGACAGTTTCTAAAAAAACATTTGAATAGAAATGTTTTTTCCAATATCGATCAACAGTCATCGTGTATTGCTTTAGTTGAATTCGGTGAACTGACTCACACATACCTTCACCCAATGTCCTTTTGCATCAATGCAAAGGCACAGAAGGGGTGTGATAAATTACTACATTCTTATCAATAAATACTCTGAATTAACGCCCTAAGAGGTGTGACAAAAATTCAAATTTGTTTAAAAGCTGTTAAAAAATATTTATTCAAAATTAAAATTTTTCGAAAAAAAATTATTTAAATTTCTTAAAGTAGCAACATGTAGGTCATTTAAATTCAAATTTGTTTAAAAGCTGTTACAAAAATATTTATTTAAAATTTCTGTTTTTTTTTTCAAGTAAATAAAAAAATAAAATTTTTGAAAAAAAAGCAAATTATTTAAGTTTCTTAAGGTACCAACATTTAGGTGATTGAAACACTAATATTTTTAAAATGCATTAAAAAATTTTTATTTAAAATGTCTTATTTTCCCAATAGAAAAAAAAGAAAAAATAATGTTTTCGAAGATATTTTACTTATTTATTTCTACTTAAATTTCAACATTTAGGTCATTTAAATTCAAATTTGTTTAAAAGCTGTTAAAAATATTTATCTAAACTTTCTTATTTTCCAAATAAAGAAAGAAAAACTATCTTTTCCAGGAAAAAAAAATATTTAAATTTCTTAAAGTAGCAACATTTAGGTTACTAAAATTCGAACTTTTTTAGAAACCATTAAAAAGGATTCATTTAAAATTTCTTATTCTCCAAAATAAAGAAGGAAAAACTAATCCCTTCGAGGAAAACAAAATTTATTTTATTTTCAATTTGTTTTTCTTTTTCATCACTTTTCAGTTAACGAATCCCCATTTGAGGCCCAATATCGCATACAAACTATTATAAACCATCCTGGCTATTCATCCTCAGCTTCCTCCGTGAGCAATGATATTGCACTCCTAATTACAACCACACCAATAGAATGGTCCCGCGGTGTCGGACCCATATGTTTGCCCTGGAGACAACAGTAAAGCCATTGCATAAAACATACAAAATATAGCTGTCTCTAAAACTATGTCCAATTTCAGAATGGATCCATTTGCTTACATTGCTGTCGATGTTGCTGGTTGGGGCACAATATCCTTTGCCGGCGCTAAATCGAATACGCTACAAAAGGCGCAGTTAATGACGATTGAAAATCGTAGCTGTCAGCAGCAATACAATGATACCACAATACAAAATTCACATATTTGTACTTACGACTACAGGGGCTTGGGCCAGGACTCTTGCCAATATGATTCCGGTGGACCGGTCATTATGTGCAGTCAACGCATGACCCTGTTGGGTTTAATCAGTTTCGGACGCAGTTGTGGCATGCGATACGGCGTGGGGGTGAACACACGCATTACTTCTCATTTAGGATGGTTATGGGGCTACGTTCAGAACGATGTGTGCGTGATGTAACTGACTGAATAAATTTCCCTATCTTCTATTCTATTTTACTTGTTTTCCTAGCCGTTTGTAGGAGCATGACAGGAAATGTTTTTTAACATGTCCTGTTTCCAGAATATCTTCGTTTTTCTTTTTTTATTCGTTTTATGTACTCATAAGTACCACTTCTATTACGTTTTCATGCTAAATGACTTAATTTATGCACAGTTTCCCGCGCTGTGATTTATTTTTGTGCGAAAAGTGGAAAGGAATAATAAAATTTCGTTACCAGGATAATGAGCTTTGTTAGCCTTTGATGTTTGCGTTTAGCATCCTTTTGCATAATTGTTACTTTTTTGCAAAAAGCTTCGCAGAAAAAAACGTACAAAAGTAAATTAGCGCAAAGAGCTCTTTAAATTGTTTTAATAACAGCCAAACAAAAAAGCAACAAGAATATATTTTAATTGCTTTCAAGGGGTGAATTCTGACATTGAAAATGTATAAGGAATTTGGGAATAACAACGGAATTGTAGCAACTTGATATCTCAATGCAATATAATGCTTAACAACATTCTTATTTAAAAACATATCTGTGATAAGAATTATCTTTGATGTAATTTTTGAAAAATTATCCAGTAACTGAGAAGGTTGAAGCTAATATCCCTTTCCAGAAAGTGATTTCAAAAAACCTTTTGTTTGACCGAAACTGCATTAAACGCAGATTGAATCTGCAGAAAATTTTCAAGAACGGCCCTATGTTAAGTAAAATATGGATTATCCATTTTTAGTTTTCAAGCAAAGTTAAATAAAACATTTATAAAGCTTGATTTCGATAAAAGTTTTACTTCATTATAATGTAACACCCATGCACTAGTTTGGGTTTCGTAAGGGTCATGGAAGGATAGAACAAGTACACCGTATAGTAACGCGGATCAAAAAAACATTCGAAGATAGGAAATACTGCTCAGCTCTCTCCCACGCCTTTGATAAAGTATGGCATGAAGGCATTTATTCACAAAATAGTCTCTTTCCTACCGGCAAATACCCACAAAGCTGCTGAAGAGCTATCTAAAGGATCGATCTTTTGTAGCAAAATCTAAGGACTCTGTCTCAACTCAAAGAAAAGTTTCTGCAGAAGTTCCCCAGGCCAGTATAATAGGCCCTGTACTATGTACCATCTACACCTCTGACATGCCTGTTCATTCCCTAATTCAAACTTCAACGACTTCTAACAAAAATAAGCTACAGAGAAGACAATCAAGAATACTGCGCCAGATTTTGGTGCCCCATGGTATATTAGGAATGATAACATACACAAGGATTTAAAACATTCCAGGAAATAAGAAAAAGAAAAGCAGTTCATATACATCGAAGTTGTCCTCCCATTCAAACACATTCACTCAAAACCTTCAACATTTCACCGGTCATATACGGCTAAGACGAAAGGACACGCTGGACTTGGTCCGGCGATACAAAATTCGGCTCACCAAAAATAAGATCCAGCAATGGCAGGATACTTTAGTTTAAGAGAGGATTAAGATTTGAATACTTATTGTAAATTTCAAAAGAAAGATTCAATAAAGGAAATGAATAGAAAAAAAAAACAAATAATGCTTGGATCTAAACATTATATATGAAATACAATGTCATTTAAATGACCGCCTCTGGATTGGTTGCAGTTATGAATCCTTTTAAGGTAAATTTCAAACAATTGACGTCACCAAAAGAAAAAATTACACTTTCAGGAAACTTAGCAAGTAATAAAGCCAAAATTGAGCGTGTGAAATTGAATCACTACTTTTGTAGTATAAATGTGATTTGATAATAATCATCTCTGGTTATTCCTTAATGTAAATTCATAGGAATTACGTCTTTTATTAACATCCCTAAAGAAAAATTTCTCGCAAAAACTACATGACCCGTTTTATCAGTTTCATAAGAATAAACAATTTTGTATTAGCCTGGTACAGAAACTTAGGTTAGGTGAACTCAGTTGCACATACCGCCACCCAGCGGCCATTTGCGTTTTGTGCGAAAGTCGGCAGAGGGTCAGACGGGAAGTGGCAAACCGCTACGTTCTTGTCGTACAATATTCTAATCAAAAATGTGTTTATTTAACCCCCAATAAAAGAAGCAAAATTATAATTTTCTTAAATCTTTTTAGTAGGCTAATTTTTTCTAAGTGGATCATTTAAATGAGAGGCTCCCTAAGTCGTGCGGCAATGTAGCCCATTTTCAACGCTTTTTCTCAAGTTTTAAGAGATGATACCTCCATTGAAAATGGACTACATTATAAAACAATACAATGGGCAAAACTATAGGTTACTGTCGTCTACTAATTAGAAATTACAGAGGAAAGATTACATTTCGGAAAATTGGGCAATTTGTCGGGATATACCAAAAGGGACGTGACAATGCTGTTTGTTTACATTCCTAGATGTATACCAAATTTGATCGAATTTAATGGAACTGATTAACCGATATGAACTTAAGAATATATGAGTTAAATCGGTTAAATGTATGACGTGTCGGAGGTATAGACTAGTTTTTTCGAAATTTTACCAAATTGTATTTTTCAATAAATAAAATGGATGAAATTTAATTTGTTCACAATCTATGAATTAGAATTAGTAAGGGGAAAATGAGTTTTAGAAAATCGGTCTATTTGTACAGGATCTACGATCCGGAAATATGTATATAGTCTTACGACAGTTATCATGTTTATTATCCGGGTAGTCACAGAGACGGGCACCACTCAATCGATTTAGAAAGTAATGAAACATATTTAGCCGAAAGATATTTGATATTTTAAATGCTTCACTCTGGCTGTTATGTTTGTTTAGCGTATCAAATGACATACACCTTAATTCCTTCGGATGAATGTTTAAAAATCTGTACATTACAAACGTGTCCTCTACATAGCGGACTTACTGATAACGATAAATTAACCTTGCTCTCTCAGTTTGTTTACAAGTCTAGTTAAAGTGGTTTACTTCTAGACTTCCTTGTCTAAACATTTCAAGAATCTTGTTCTTCGTGTTTTGTTGAATAGCTATAAAATCTAGTGGTTTATTTTATTTTAAGTGATCTACTTAATGACCAGAATCTCCAAGACAATCATTTTTTTTTTTTTGATGAAATACCAGTATATAAGTGATCAACACTAATAATCACGTTATTCGAAATAATGAGTGAGTTTTATATGATTTGTTAAGTTTACAACTTATATTAATAATTATAAACAATTTAATAATACTGTAAACAACATATATTTTCAGCTTAAATTCACTGTTTCCCTATAAATTGTGATGCCTAAAATTAGACCACATTTCATGTTGTTCTCCTCTTCTCGGAAAGTATGCTTTAAATTGTATACTTTTCATTTTATTCACATTGTTCCCACTTAATTGTGGGTGAAACTTCCCACTTTATTATTATGTGGAAAGAAATATCCTTACAAATTCGTTACATCTTCGTAAATCCTTTTGTGTCTTTTATGAAATATTACCACTTTTTCGAGTTCTTTTTATAGAAATGCATTCTTCTTATCTTGTCATTTCATGCAATGTACTTAACACGGAAGTTAATAACAATATAATATAAGAAAATTGGATTCTTTCCACAAATTGTTTCAGTCGCTGGTTTGTCTTTCTTTTCTGTGCTCACTTTGAAGAATATAATAGAAAAAAGATTTTATTATGTTTTTCAAGGATACTTGAAAATCTGTAAGTCTCTTTCCCCCGATCTTACTGGCGATGGCAAAGCAACAAAAATATGTATGTCGCTTTTTTGCGGGTGAGCTTTTTAACCCTTTTTCTCAGATGTCCTATGCCTTACAATCAGGATCAGGTATATACGTTAAATCATCGGTTTTGTTACTCTTTTAATCTTAGAAGAAATTGTAAAAGAATTTAATTCGATCGAAGACTATTTGCAGCTAAAAAGAAATTAAACACAGGCGACTTCGGTAATGAAACAGAGATTGCGCTAAGTACATGCTATGTTGCAACTGCTACTATTGACCGCATCTTCATACATGGTGTCGCACGTGCTACTGTCAACTGTCAATGAGCATCATTATTTAAAGATGTTGAAGGACTGTACTGATGACTGATGACCAGTACTGCGCTGATGACATATTCGTTTCATTAGAATTCGGTTCCAGCATGATGAAGCAACTGCACACATAGCCAGAACGGTTAAGGGGGAGATCCGACGAAAATTCTCAAACAAATTGAGGGGGGTTAAGTTAAGTAAGACGTGTTCAAAACGAAACCAAGGAATTAGAAAAATTTAATTTTCTATGCAACAGAAAAACAAATGAAATACATTGATTAAAAAGAAGCTATTTGAATTTCTTATTGTAGCACAATTTGTGTGCCACCCTGCAGTTGATAAGAAAGTCCCTGCAGAAATTTCAGTTGGGTGAACTCAATGGAGTAATAAAGTAGTAGTGGTGTAACTATTGATCATCTTTACCCTAGTCCAAGAATTACAAGTTTATCCGATAGACAAACATTTATGTTGCTTCAGCCAACGAATGGAAAGTTATGCAGAACGAATTGCAAACGGAATCAGTCAATTTATATTGAAAGTACTAGAACGAACATTACGATGCCATCTATTTTAATTTTTCGGCCGTACTTTAGCAAATGCCTAATGTGTACGAAATTTAACTGAATTTAGTCCATTTGTACAAAAATACGGACTTAACCATGACGGGATAGCTGGTAGGTTCGACTATCGTTCTCATAATCGCGAGGTTAATTCCGCATACTGCGATGGTTCGTAGGTTCGACTATTGTTCTGATGATCGCGAGTTTAATTCCGTATACAGCCACCTATCATTATTTGAGCGGCAGTCACCTCGATGTGTCTCACAGATAGAGTAGTTAAGTAATGACGAGGTCTTGTAAATGACGTTCGGAATTCTCATTTAATTGTAGATCCTGTTGATTAAATCTAAAAAAAAAAACAAAAGCTTACTGAATGTGAGAAGCCTAACCATACGTCTTTCAAGGGATGATAAGGAATTTGTTTCTTAAGAATATGTGGAATAAATTGGTTATTTGTATGGGAGATACCAGAAGGAGAGTGATTACATTGTCGACGTTTCAATGAATAACAATCTCCCTAAAAAACTGATTTTCGGAAAGTGGCAAAAGTTATACCACAAGGAACAGCCTGATGTAGTCAATTTAAAATTTTAGATAGATCTCAGCTGGGGATCTAACAAAACATTAGACAAGTTAAAGTTACGACAGTTATTGCGTCTATTATCCAACAAGCTAGACAGACGGATACCGCTCAATCGGTTTAAAAAAAGTTACGAAACACATTTGGTCAAAAAATACGCTTCCTTTTGAGAGTTATTCAAAAATTTTACAAAAATCACACTTTTAGGGCTCCCAAATTGCACTTACTGATACTTCGAGGAAGTCTAAAGTTTTTGTAAGATATCTCTTGAACCAGAACTAACAGGTAGAATCTACTAAAACTTCTGAAATCAGAAAAATGTTGTACGAGCATAGTATGGTAAATTATTTTAATAAACCTTCAATAAATAAACAAAACGCAAAATTGCATTGCGATATATCCTGAAATTTAGATACAACGTAGGAAAATATCTTAAGTTTGTTAAAGCATTAAAGATAAATATTTCTGGAGAATGCTGTCTTAGAAAATTGGTAAAAAATGAAGACTTCTCAAGTGTCCAGTAATTTTGGTTTACACGTTCAAGTACCAAAAAATGGATTATTTGCCACAGAGAATACTTGGCACTTTAAACGTTTCCTTTTGGGGGATAATCGAAAATATTACAAAAATTACCCTTTGAGGACTCCCAAGTCGCACTTAATAAAGTTTAAAGTTAAGTTAAGATATTTCTTGAACCAGAACTAACAGGTAGGATCTATTAAAGCTCTTGTCTTAGAAAATTGGTAAAAATGAAGCCTTCTCAAGTGCCCAGTAGAGCATTCTAATTTTTGTTTATACGTTTAAGTACCAAAAAATGGGTTATGTGCCCTAAGAAATGCAGTGCTGTATTGTGGAAAGATAACAACTCTGTTCCACATTTAAATAAATCTAAATAAATAAAATTAATTTAATTTAAATTTAAATAAAGTAAATTTTACAAATTCGTTTGAAATGCATGATATTGGTTTGTTGGAAGTGATAGAGGATGACGTATATAATTGTGTTATGCAGATTAAAATAATTTTAAATCCAATTCGGATGGTTTATGTGCCCACATATTGAAAAAGTGTATTTAACCTTTAATGTTTCCTGTAACATATATGTTTAACTTATCTTTAAGTAAGGGAATTTTCATTGACAGCTGGAAGTGTGCTTCTGTTACCCCGATTTTTAATTGTGTAAGGCGAAGTGACGTTACTTACTATAGACCGATATCCAAATTGTAAAGCATCTCTAAAGTTTTTGAACATGTTATTCATGAAAAGTTGATTTTCTAAGTCAATAATTTCTCCGCATCAATACGGATTTTTTCCTGGTAGATCTACTATCACAAATTTATGTTCTTTTAGTGAATAGTTGAAACTGTGTCCACAGATTTTTCTAAGGCTTTTGATAAGATATCGCATTATATACTGTATTTCAAATTAAAGTCGATGGGATTCCACTCAACATTTGCAAAGTGGATAACATCATATTTAAGAAATAGGCAGTGCAAAGTTGTTATTGAAGGGATTGAATCCTTTTCATATACTCAAACTTCAGATGTGCCACAAGGAAATATACTTGGGCCTTTCTTATTCACATTATTTTGTTAATGACATATCAATTTGTTTTTATAAGTCACAATTTTAACTTTATGCGGATGATCCAAAAGTATTTTTAAAAGTTTCTACATTTAATGATGTCTTAGATCTTCAAAAAGACATAGACAGTCTTAATAATTGATGCCTTTTAAATAAGCTTTCATTGAACACGGATGAGTGTATTTATGTTTCTTTTTCGCGTTGCAGAAATCCGATTCATGCAGTGTTCAAAATAGATAAGTCTGAAATCGGCTTGTTCAAAACTCGATCTAGGTGTTGTATTCGATTCCGGTTTGACATCTATTCGGCACGTCAATTATGTTATTCCTAAGGCGTATAAAGTTCTAGCGTACATTAAAAGGAATTGTTCAGAATTTTACTTGGGTTACAGACATTAGAATATAGTTGACTGTTCTAATTTTTTGGCACAATAAGAATATTAAATCAATAAGAAAATTATCGATTTAACATTCATTTTATGTACTATTTTACCCTTTACTAAAGAGTATTCGAAATTCATCACTGCCCATAAATTTCTTCCCAGCGGACGTTGTTGGCGGTCTGATGATTGTTGTTTTCCATCATTGTTCTTGTGTTATAAAACAAAGTATTTATAAGTTCATTTGTTCATTGTGTCAGAATCTAGAATACTACATCACACTGCAACAACAACAACAACAACAGCAGCAGCAGCAATCACACAGCACGGACAAAAGAGGAAACAACAACAAATCATTGTGATGCTTTTGAGTTGCATGCCACCAAAGTACAACATCGCCTCCTTCCGCCTCCATTGTCCCACACCGTGCTGCGCCAACAATACAACAATATATAAATGCATTAAAGTATACTTGACGCGACTTGTTTCCTTTTAGCTACTTGTTCTTCCATCAGAAAAAAAATAGCTCAACTCATTGGCATATCCTCGTGCAGCACGGTTTTGGTTGCAGGACCACGAGCAATAAAAAAAACAACACAAAACGAACAAACGAAGCAACACAAAGTAGCTGTTAAGAGACGCTGATGATGTCCTGATTTAGTTGTGAAGAAGTAGCAAAAAAAACAAAAACGGCACTCGAGTTCAAAAATAAACAACAGACAATGATTTTTTCATGCAAAAGGATACTAGTGTTGTTAACATCTGTAGTTGCATAACATCATTAGTGCATAAATTAAGGACATGAAATAGCAAAAGGATCAAACAATTATGTGTTCTAAGGCGAAGAAAAAGAAAAATATTTTTAAGCCAAATACATGCTTAATCTCTGTAGAAGAAATGCGTGCAATAGAAAGAATTGGAAATTATTGAAAAAATTTCAAAAAAACACAATCCGAAATTCATCAATTATTTTATAACGACATTTTGCGAATAGCGTATTATAAAAGGTGATTTTTTAATCTTAAATTTTTATAAAAATCGAATAAAACACTCAAATTTGCATCATATATTAAAATTTTTTATTGGAATCGATAAACTGGTCGTTGCCATTTAATTTTTAAAGATAATTTCATGTATTTCATGTATCGGCTACGTCTCAAAATGTCCATTCGGAAGGTCCATTTTTCGTCACTTTTTCGAGCATTTCGGCCTGTATTCCACCAATAACGCGTGTAATGTTATCCTGTAAGGCTTCAATAGTGTTCGGCTAGTCCACATAGACTAACGACTTGACATAACCCCAGAAGAACTAATCAAGAGGCGTTAAATCGCAAGATCTTGGAGGCATACTCACAGGGCCAAATCTAAAGGTAAGCTGCTCACTAAATTCATCCCTCAACATATCTATTGTATCACGAACAGTGTGGCATGTGGCACCGTCTTGATGAAACCACATGCCAACCAAGTTCAACTCAGCCAATTGGGGCAGAAAAGAAATAGCGTATCATGGCTCGATATCGTCCATAGTTGACGGTAACTTTTCTTCCACGGTCGTCTTTGAAGAAAAATGGACCGATGTTGCCACCAACCCGTAAACTGTGCCAGACTGTCGTTTTTTCGGGACGCATCGGTAATTCATGTATTTCATGTGGCTGTTCATCAGGATACTTAAACAGTTTTGCTTGTTTAAGTATCTGTTCAGTAAGAAATGAGCCTCATCGCTGAATACAATTTTTGTAAGGCCCATTCATTGTAAGGCCCATTCACCAAAAATTAGACGTTGTGGTAGGTCATTCGTCATTCCATGATGAAATGGCAGAGTACACTGTACACTTTTCACTTCGATAAATAACGTTTGAACGCCATTACTAACCAGTACCGCCAACTTGAAAAACTTAAATCTTAAAAAATCACCCTATAGGTATATAATGACATTTACTTGCATTCCACTCAGTGAGTGTTACATCCATTTAAACTTTTTATGATAATTAATCCTTAAATGTTCATGAATTACATTGAATTACCTTGAAATTTCTATAATTATATTGAATTACATTGCATCGCAATGAATTACACTGAATTACACTAAATAACATTGAATTATATTGAATAGCAAAAATTAAGTCTTTCGTAAACAGCATAAATTGTAAAAATTAACCATTCATTGGTTAGTGCAAAGATCACTTTAGCCAACTTTGTAATTTTAAAACTCCCAATAAGCGGGACACGGACGTCTCGTGGTAGAAATCTTGAATTTTTTTTTTTGGTTTTCCATTAGACTTCATTGATGAAACATATTTATACCTTAAAGAGATTTATGTCTATGAAAATTTAGATAATATTTAAGGCAACATACGAATATTCTTAGAACATTTGGACAAGAAAAGGGTAACAGAAATCTTAATTAAAATATAGCAAATCTTGAAAATTTTTAGATTGAGATTTTGCAAATACTTAGAAAAGAATTCTTCATATATTTACTTTTATTCCAACAAGTACAATTTCAATTACACTAAACTAATATTCGTTTTTTTTTTTCAAAGCAATTATTTTTGTATAAATTATCAAAATGCTTTTCATTAAACTTTAACAAATTGTGAAGCCGTAAAAGCGCCTGTGACTTAATTAAATCAAGTTCTATTAAAATTAAAATTTTAATACCGAGTCATCGTACAAAATGCCTTAATAATATCGCATCATGAACCAAAGCCAAGTATTAGGGATATAAGTTTTCAACCTCCTTTAAAAATATGAAAATATGAGTGAGGTATATTAATGACGAACACAAATTTGTAAATGAAAGTTAACTCAAACCAAAAGGTTTAGATAAATTTTATTTCTAAAAATGAAATAAAAACCTAAAATGCTCTAGAATAACCACATACAATGTAAGATAATCCACAATGAATGGATGTAATAATACGTATCTATCGGATTACGCTAGATGGCGTTAGAAAGATAAGATTTTGTACTCAAAAAAGCTACTCAGATAGTTTCGTGATTGCTTTACTTAGTATTGTTTGAGCGCGTGTCAAAGATGGACACCAGCAAACAGAAAATACGCCAAATTTAACAGATTTTTCTCAATAAATGCGAAAATGCAAACTAGGCGGCTGAAAATGTGCATAGTACAGGATAACGCAGCAATTGCACTACAATAAGAAATTCGAATAAATTTTTTTTAATCAATATCTTTTATTTTTTTCATTTTTATTGCATACAAAATTCAGTTTTACTGTTTATAACTAATTGGTATTGAAGATGATAGACCGTAAATTACATCCATGGTCACGCTTATGCAACACTTCATCAGAAAATTATTCACTGCGTGATCACCTTAATTGTTATTTTAGTGGACTCCTTCAATTTTGTCAAACTTCTTGATTTCGTTTTATACATCTCATAACCCCATGAAAAAAGTCAGTTTCAGTCAGGCCGGATGATCTTGGGTGCCCGCGGAAAGTGGAGTTTCTAGATATTAATTTGTTTGGTAATGTTTGTTGGAGCTCCGCCATAACTGATCTGGCTATATATGCAGTTGCTCCATTTTGCGAATACGTCTTCGGCGTAGTTCTGGGTAAAAAACTCCCTTAATATCTTTAAATAACGGCTATGGTTCATATTGATATTGTGTTTGCAGCCTGATTCGTGCTCCACCCTGTGTTCATGGTCTTAATACCGCAATAGTCAATCATGCGCAATTTTAGTCTCGTCGATTCCGTTTGAGTATTTTTGATATCAAAGATCCTTTACCTTGTGGAAGACGAATTGTCGAAAATTTCGATAAAATAATGTTAAATCGTTAAGTCTGAACGCCTTGTAAGCGCTGTTTCGATTGCCCCGGAACTAAATATTGCACATAAAACATTTAGAACAACGACTTGAACAAGTCTGAATAAAAGAAGTCCCTCCATGTTTGGATGCCACACGAGTAAACGCAAAAAACAAACCATACGTGCCGAATTTCCATTTGCGAATGGCTGTTAAATCTCAACTAAATCGACCCATTTCTGAAGCCGATGGTGACTGATGATGAAATGTGGGTCACTAACGACAACGTTAAGCGAAAATGATCGTGGTCGAATCGTAGTGGGCCGGCGCAAATGGTGACCAAGGCAGGATTGATGGTCAGTAAGGTTGTTTTTTTTTTTTTGAGTGTTTGATGCAATTTGCAAGGAATCATCTACTATGAACTGCTCCCCTAAGCCCAAACTGTAACTTGGGACTCATACTATCAACAATTGGACTGTTTGAAGGAAGTGTTCACCCAAGAGTGTCTAGCTTCGGCCAATAGGAAATGAGTTCTTTTGCAGCAGGACAATGTCAAGCCAGGCGTCGATAGTGGCTCGTCAGAAACAGCTTGGCTGGCAGATTCTTATGCTTCCAACTTATGGTTCAGATCTGCCAACAGGTGATAATTTTGTTGGTGAAAAATTCGTCTCAAGAAAAGCTTGTGGAAATCGACTTTTTTGGCAGTAGAGACGATAATTTGCATGGTACGATAGGACGAGAGTTTCAATAAGAGACTTAATTGAATTACCTTGGAAATGACAGCAAGTTAACGACCAAAACGGGATATCTTTAAGCTAAATCGAGTCATTCCAATTATGTTAAATAAAGTCTATAATGTCATGCAAAAGTAATGCATTTCTTTTTACTTCACCTTATGAAAAGCAGCAACAAGTTAAAGAATCTTTGACGACTTTAACTGACACCAAAACGCTTAGTGTAATCTTCTCCTTACCGTTCGTGTCCATCCCTCGTTGACACTTTAGTGAAGCCACTGCACATTTAATATTTTCTATTTTATTATTAAAACTACCATTAGTTATTGCCTATTGTTTTAGCTTTCTGTGTGCAGTTTTCCCGAGAAATGGCAAGAAAATACCATCATACTTGTTGGAATGTATTGAGAAAACTCAAATGCTGTTAGTATTTACGCCCTGCTGTTCCGTACCAAAATTAAGACAGGCCTGAATTTTTAATTTAAATGCAAATGAAGTCTTTTGTCATATATACACACACATATATTCTCTGATTTGATCAACATGATGCACTCTTCCACTTACTTGCTTTTGTCAACGCACAGTAATAACTTGCATATCCTTTAGACTTCTCCGCCCATGGCCCACAAGAACTAATTGTTGTTATGCGAAATTATTCTCTGTATTGCTAGATATGACTATTCTAAAGAAAAATAATTTTCGATATGATAACAGATTGTTTGTCACTTCACTTCCTTCGTTTCATCTTCATTGTGTTTCAGTAATGTTGAAATAATATAATGGAAAATTTGAAAGTTCTCTTTATTATTAAATTATCAAATAGGCAACCAGACATTTTGTTGTTTGCTCAATTTAAATTTAAACAAGTGGAAAATGTATGAAAATGTCTAGAAAATGGGTCGTTACATATTATCTAGATTTTTCTTCTAGATACAAAGTATGCAAAGAAATGTAACGAAACGTATTGAATGTGCTCGGGTTTAAAAAAAAGCAGGCAGTATAATCTTTTTATTGCATTTGTACTCTAGAGAACATATAGGTATTTACCTGACATATCGATGTTAAATAAATAAATCCACGAAATTAATTCAACACTTGAGAAAGTACTGCGAAATGATACTCACAACTACAAGGCGCTATCTTAAGTGGATGTTTGTTTGGGACACTTTTTTTTCGTGTTGGCAACGACAGTCAATCTGAAAACTGGTCTACATATAATTTGAATTCCTGTTCTAGTGTCAGTTTTCCATGCAATCCGAGTAAAAAATTACTAGATTATATCCATTTTTTAAAATACTCCTTTCAATTAAGACAACGAAGTTCATTGAAAATAAACTAAATGGAATAGCAGATACAGATGTGAAGGTTTTACATGAGTCTCGCTGTGAAAGCCTTACCCATGGTGTGCCACCACACAGGTGCTGTTTTCTAATCATGTGCTTTTCTTTCTTGGTTATGTGTTCTTCCTTTCTTCTAGCGACGGCAAGCGCCCCTTTGGGGTACTCACACTAATGCCGAAGGATTAGTTAGACTACCAAAGATTGGAGGTAGGTCTCTTGGAAAAGCTTTCTCAGGTCCCACTCCCTCACTCGGCCAAAGTACTTTTGTAGCCACTTGGTATGAAGTGAACTACCTCCCGGGTAGGAGTTGAGGTATCTAGAAAGACCTCGGATAGATATGAACACTGTTTTCCAAGCTAATACCTTCCTTCACCAACGCAACCTGAAGCAACGCAAAAGCATTGAAAACACTTGTTCGGACAACCACAGCCAGCACGATGCTCCCACTAGGGGTCCAACACCATTGACCAGGAAGAAACAATGTTCCTTGGGCCCCTGGTCACCCGTGCTACCAAAAGAGAAGAACTCTCTGGTCTGGGTTTCGCAGATAAGCTACTCCAGTTTTGCTTTATCATACCTAGCATGGAACTGGTAATCCATAATCTACGGCATAGATTTTCAATGTCCGAGGAGAGAATATCAACACAACAAAGCACACCATGCTTCTATCATAGTTCATTAACCAGATCTCTCTGGTCATACAACTATATTTACGGAAAAGTTAAATCTTCTGATACCTCCTGACGGCTTCTCTATGTCCGCACCTGTTGCCGGGATGTGTCTTGTTTAACTATGACTCTCCCCTTTACATGGTTTTCAAAAACCCAGTTCCAAGATCAGTTTGATATCATATTATAGGTGAATCCTAAGACATAATCCACTTTTTCCTAGGGCGCCTGGCACAAGGCCACACTACTTTGTTTTTGTACGCAAGCATCATACCCTTTGTCTGCTTAATTACAGGATCAGGTGGAGAGGCCTGCGTTTTAGGGGTAAGCGGTACAAAGCATCCTAGGAAACACCCGCCTACCCACAGGAATAGCAGATACAGATAGCATAAAACATGTTTAGCCTTCAGTTTTTGCTAACAATGGCAAGCTCACAACTCGCCAACACAACAGCGCCAGTGTTACCAGCCAGACACATTTTATGCTTTTTTGCCACATTTTTTTATTTTGCCTGTTTTTCTTTTTTTTGTTTTTTTTTTTTTTTGCCTCTACACATTTTATTGAGACCAGAATTGGCCGCCTAGATCGTGCGATTCAACACCATTAGACTTTTTTTTGGGGGGTTTTGAAGTCGATGGTTTACGCGAATAAGTCGACGACGACTCAAGTCTTAAACGAGGAAATTGGACGCTGCATTAATGAAATTCCGCAGCATTTATGCAAAACGGTCATTGAAAAATTTATTAAATATCGCGTGTGTGCCAGCAAAGCCGCGGCAGCCATCTGCCCGATGTGTTGTTTCATACATAACCTAATTTTGTCTACTTTACGATGTAGTAAAATTTCACAATTTTTTTTAAATATCTGTGTTTTATTTAAAATTTAAATCTTGCATTCTTGTTGGGACACCCTTTAAAAACCTAATTCTAAAATTTTTCCCCATTATTTTTTTACATTTCTATGTATGAATTATGATAATTTTTATTATGTAATTTTAAGGTAGACCTTATTTTTATTTCAAACAAACAACTCGCCATTAATTAGAGAGCTAAATTTTTTTTTGAAATTTTTCTAAAGAATTGTTCGATTTGGTATACTTATTTATAATTTCTAACGATAGAAAACTTTATTAATAATTTTAGGAATTTTGAAGAAATAAAATCCGCTCCTATAAAAACTCTCTTAGAAGGTAGTTTCGTAAATGATGGGCTTAGTAGACCGATAAACTGAACGAAACCTGTACTTTTTTCTTTTTCATATAAGAATAAGCACAAATATAGGAACTTAATAATAAATACACCAACTTTGTGAAAATTTAATAATTACTAAACTGATTTGCTGGGAAATTTTGTACGACTTTTATTTTTGAATTTTCAAAGAAAGGGAAATAAAGGCTAAAGTTTGGTCTGAAAACTTTTTAAGTTTTCAATTGTTAAATAATTTGAAATTGGACAACTATAATTTGTTGGGCAAATAGAACTCTTCCGATCTCAATAGTGTATCATTACGTTTAGTTTCTATTGCTTATTACTTTCTAGTATTTAAGAATATACAGAGAAAATATACACTAAAATTTAAAACAATTAAAACCTAGCCGACCTGACGTATAGATGGTGCCAGTAGTTTGAAAAAGAATATTATGTTAAAATGTGGCAACATTATAAAACATATGCTTTAAGTTTCGAGGCGCCACATTGCTTAATATTTTTATTTAAGCTATCAAAAATTAATGATCTTAGTGAATTTATAAACATGGAAAATATTGGTCACCGTTATGTAATTCAATATTTCCTTTTGAAAGGTCTGATTCCAACCAATATTACAGCCGAACTTGATTCTACTCTGGGGTAGTCCGCTTCTTAGTTTACGGCTGTAAAATATTAGGTAGCAGATTTCAACGCCCAACATGGTTAAAGAAACCCACAAATTGGTATTGGATGATCGTCGACTGAAGGCTAGTCATTTTAAAAAGTGCTATACATAGTGTAGCGACCAAGGATTTGAAGATGAGAAAGCTGTACGCAAAATGGGTGCCACGCTTGCTTTCAATAAATCAAGATTAGCGTCGTGAAGATGTTTCATTAAAATTTAATTTAATTGAAATTTAAGAAGATCGTTCTATTAATCCGAACGCACAAACAGTTGTAAAGGGTTGCGAGGCACTGCCCATTTTTATATTATTTTATATTTCTTTCTGCACCAGTAACATATGTAGCAAACCTCATATTCACACCTCTAATAGTTTATGAGATACGTTCGTTTAAATCTGTGTTACATGGGCGATGATAAGCTCCTATGCTTATGTTCTGTTTTAGCATATGGCAATTTCCTGGTTGATAGTAACATGCTATTAAATTTTAATACCAATCGCTCTGTTCAAAATGAATATTTCGTTCCTCAGTTTTTCTAGGACATATTCATTTCTCTATCGCACTCACATATCTCTCATGCTTTAGGAGACATGGTTGTTCAAAATATTAAGGTGTATGGTCTGTACCACGCCGTGGGCGTTGTCCCTTTGTCCAAACAAAACTAAGCGTAGCCTGTGATTCTTTTCCGAGCGATATA
The DNA here is from genome assembly GCA_019455685.1 of Philornis downsi. Classification (NCBI taxonomy): domain Eukaryota; kingdom Metazoa; phylum Arthropoda; class Insecta; order Diptera; family Muscidae; genus Philornis; species Philornis downsi. Next base: position 2,408,532 of record JAHXMU010000022.1, read on the forward strand.
AACGTATTGTAAAAATTTCGCGACAACCGGTCCAGTAGCTCAGAAGCTCCATATATTTCTCTGAGTATTCAGAATTTCAAGGTCCATATATTTTTCTGAGTATTTATTCCTAGGAGACTCCCAACATTTGTGCCATAAACCAGGCATATGCGCCATACAGCAAGACAGGTAACACAGAAGTCCAGTATAGTCGGAAATGGGCTTTGTCATCAAATCATTTGCTTGGCCCATAGTAAGTATTACTTACTCTTCTCTTAATGTCCAGACTAACATCATTAGTTTTATTACCAGCGGAGCCAAAGTATATGAATTTATCTACCAATCCAAAGCAATAATTAACAACTCTCACAAAATGTTCCAATGAGCAAGCTCTTTGTTTGTCGAAACTAATAACTTTGTTTTGTCCTCGTTTACCATCCAACACATTTTTCCTGCTTCACTCTCAAGTCTGGAGAAGGTTGCAGTAACATTTCGCAGTTTTCATACCAATAGTATCTACATTATCAGCATGTCTGTATCTTTAGCAAGTAGCAAATAGCTTTTGGTAAAGACAGTACCAGCCGAGTAAACTTTAGCTGTCCTCATAATCATCTGAAAAGGCCACGCTGCAGGCTTGTCTAATTCCTCGCTTGGTGCAATATGACTTAGTAGTAGTTGGCACCAATTGCGCTACAATAAGAAATTCAAATAACTTTTTTATCAATGTTTTTCATTTATTTTCTTTTTTTTTATTGGATAGAAAATGGAATTGTTTTTTATAACTATTTGGTTTTAAAGATGATAGATCGTAAATGGCCTCAATGCTCATTCACACATACGAGTATGTGACACTTCATCATCATTATTCATTGTAGCATCTCCTCAATTATTGTTTTATTCGACTGCTTCAATTCTTGGTTTCGTTTTGTAGACCTCCTGCTTGCCATAACCCCATAAAAAAGCCGGGTGCAGTCAGGTCAGGTGACCTTGGAGGCCAGCGGAAATTGGAATTTCTGGATATTAACTTGTTTGGAAATTTTCGTTGGAGCTCCCCCATAACCAGTCTAGCTATGTGTGCAGTATTTCCAGCTTGCTGTTGAAGAGGATACGTTTTCCGCGCAGTTCTGGATAAAAAAAAAACCCATTAAACATCTTTAAATAACGGTTTCCATTGATAGTTGACAGCAGCATGATTTGTGCGCCATCCTGTATTTGCCTATCGTTACTAAAGACTTCTTCTAAATCGATATCATATTGCAAAGATCTATCGGATAGTCGAAGGCGGTTTTATAATCGACGAACATTTAATACATATATATTGGTCTATTGTGATTGCGTCTTCTCCAGGCTGTTCCGTGATGTGAATATCTAGTCAGTTCACGATTTACCAGGTTTAAAGCCGCACTGATAACCAGCTCCAGCTTCTTACATATTACACTTGACAGTACTTTGCAAACGAGGGTTGAAAAACTGATCCGGGATGGTAGATACGAACACCTGGGCCGCCTTTTTGAACACATGTTTTTAATAATGCTGCTGCTATTTTCATTTCGTTTTGGTTTCGATACTGGCCACTGACAGTAGCTGGTGTAAATTCTTAACTTGTATCCTTTACCGGAAGTTCTGCTATGCAAAATATCTTTTTCCTGGTTTGGACTAAGAGTATTTATTTCTATATTGGCATCGAAATCTTCCACAACAATTCCAATACATTCCAGGACAGCGAGTGTATGAATCTTCTTGACGCTCATCAAATGTATCTTCTGGACGAATTAGTGTAATAAAAAATTCTTCGTCTTGATGTGGATTACGCCTCTTGGCACGTTTTCTACTCGCAGTAAACAGTAGAGCTAACAAAAACCCAAAACGTCAGTATTTATTTCACAGCTACTCCATAAACCCCGACTACAATGACCTTTAAAATCTGAGAATTCTCTAAACAATGATGGTTATTAGCTGAAACAGAAGCTGTACATTTTATCTGACGGATTTATTTAAATTTAGATGACATCAGCAGTTTTTAGCATTACGAATGCATTTTTTCCTTTTTTTCACAGAATTTTTTGCTGGATTTACTATAGTTTGTCAAATTAACATTAGATCCTGCTACGTCACATGATGCACAAGGTTTACAAAACATCACATAGTATAACCTAATGTAGTCTGAATTTTTTTCAACCTTTTATGAACATATGTCTCAACTTATTACTCAGCTAATATCTGGCCAAAAGGGTCTCCCAGCACATGCTGCAAAAATAGTTTTTGAAAGCATCGTCCCCAGCATATACGGTTGAATGTTCACTGCAATACACGATGAGGTGAAGGCAAAAAAAAAGGTTTACTAAATAGAAAATCCAATTTCAAAGGGAATATCATTTGAATGCTACTCAACGTTTCTAGTTTGAAATTTTGCAACGGCCATTAATTCAATAGAAACTCTTTTTATTTCACCTAAATGTAAATTAAAAGTCTTGTTTTTCTACCATTCGACACCATCGTCGGTTCAGTTGTCGTGGTCGTCATCGTCGTCGTCATCATCCTCGTTCTCTCGTCGCATATGCCGCAAAACGCTAAGCATTAATGTCAGAGTGAGTAAGACTGTTCAGTAATGCGAACAAAAAGTGCAATTGCAGTTTTCTAGCAGACAATTTTCTCTGTTCCTCTACTGAGGGCTGCCTATTGGTTAGATGCAAATGAATGAGGAGAAATCACAAAAATCGTGAACAACAAAGCCAAAACCTAAACAGTTCGCACAGGAGGCGCACGAGAACGATGGATGTGATGATGAGCGCCTAAATGAAAATACAACGCTATGTGCTATTTTGTTTTGTTGTGCTGCGCCCGAACTTCCTCTATTGCATATTGTATGCAATCAGCCTAAAATGTGTGCTATAGAAATTTGTTTAAAAAGAAATTACATAGAAGCCATTGCGATACAATGCATATTTGAAAGGGGTGTACTCTTCTAAGCTGCCACCTTCCGCACCTTCTGCGAGTCTGCATATATTCATTCATTCATTCAATGCTACTACCAACGACACTGACTGCTCTTATGCAGTTCGTGTTGCATATGTAGAGGATGTGCATTTCTTTTCTATACGATTTTTTCACTAGATTCCACATAGAGAGCATGTTAAGCTAACGTTTAATTATTTAGCTTTTTTTGAAAATCGGCTCCAGAGAAAAAGCATATGCAAAAAAGTGAAGCATATCCATAAGGCAGATTCTCCACCCTCAGCAAAAAGGAGCTTGAAATGAATCGATGAATATTGACATTTGAGTTGTGCTCCAACGTATGTTTCATCAATTCGTTTTATTTATTTATTTTACCGTGAACATATTCAAATACTTTGATTGGGGTTGTGAAAGGTCCAAAGATCTGCCATCATACGTGGTTAATTGGCATAGGCAAGATGACTCGATTTGATAACAGGCAAGGGATATGAGAAGCATACTTTTAGGTGTTAATTAGATGACAAATTGAAATTAATTGAATTTCTCACTTGTTCAAGTAACATCCTTTTTCTATTTGTTCATTGCCAACAGACTCAACGGAGTGTAAAGTGTTAATGGGTTCACACCTTAAGTGAGACAAAATGTGCAGCTATACATATATATCATTCAAAAGTATACATTGTTAATGAAAGGTAATCTTTCCGACGTATTACAGACTCAAAGAGGAGAGCGATTCTTTCTTACCACTTAATTAAATACTCGTATAAGCTGTCTTATGAAAACACACTTAGGCAACACATAACTTCCTAACACCTGTCAAAATTTTAAGGATGTGAGTTAGAAGGCATTATCTGAAGTCAATCTTGGTTTGGAACTATGATTTTAAAGCACATCTTCTGATTGTATATATTTGGAAAAAAGATTTTTATCTATTTTTCGGTTTCAAGAGTACAGTTAAATAAAACACACGTAAAGCTATGATTTCGATGAAACTTTTATTTCATTATAATGCTTGGACCTAGCCATTATGTACGAAATACAATGTCATTTAAATGAATACCTTTGGATCTGTTGCAACAGTGGATGCTCTTAAGGTAATTTTCAATCACTTTTTCGCACATAACGGCCGATATCTCGGCGATAACTTGACGAATGTTGGCTTTCAAATGGCCTAACGTTTGGCGATTATTCGCGTAAACACAGTCGTAGTCTCACAAAAAAAGTCTAACGGCGTCAAATCGCACGATCTTGGTGGCCAATTGACATCGCCGAAATGTGAAATTACGCTTCCTGGAGACTTCTCATGCAATAAAGCTAAAATCGTTTGTTTTGTGTGGCTCGTTTCACCCTCTTTTTGAAACCACATATCGTCCAGTTCATAAATTTCAATTTCAGGCCAAAAAAAATCGGTTATCATACGGCCATAGCGCTCTGAATTGACAGTAACGGTTCCACCAGCGTTTTTTTCGAAAAAATACTGTCCAGTAACACCCCCAGACCATAAAGCGCACCGAACAGTCACTTTTTCCGGATAAACTGGCTTTTTCACAATCACTTCTGGGTTCTCCGAGCCCCATATGCGACAATTTTGCTTGTTGACGTAAACACCGAATGGGAAATGGACTTCATCGCTGAAGAAAATTTTGTTCGAAAAATCATTCACGGCGTTGTGAATGATCAGCCAGCTTTAATCGTTGCACCGACTGAGAAATGAACTTCATCGTTGATGAAATTTTTGTTCGAAAAAATATTCACGGCGTTATGAATGGTCAGCCAGCCGTAATTGTTGCATAAGCTGGACTCTACATTAATGGAGGTGCAGATCCAAAATGCAAAATACACCATAATGAGCCGTAAGGTAGGCCCAATCGCTGAGAAAGCCGTGGAATCAACAAATTCAAATTACCTGACACACTTTCACTAACAGAAGCGATATTTTTGGCAGTGCGGACATTATGGTGATACACAGGCCTGACCACATCTGTAACGAATTCAAATTTCAAATTTCTTTATAATCTTCCTAATATCAGTAGGTCGATTATGCAGACCATAATCACCCCGTAACGAACGAAAAGTGAATCAAGCAAGTTTTAACTATTTAACTATAACTTAGTTAACTATAACTTAACTATATTTGTACGCGTTTTTCGGTTATTAAACGATCCATATTCTCAAATGGCAAACCTTTCGCTAAATAAATAACACTTCAAATGACAGGCATTTAAAAGCTATATGGATAATTGACAAAAATTTAATTTACTGCTATCCATGAATAAGGGGTTTGCAGCGGAAAATTTAAATTTCGATAAATCGGTGAATTTTTATAAAAGTTATCAGAAAGACTGTGACAATGCCCTCTAAATGCAAAGTGTGTGCCAAATCTATGAAATTAAGGATATATGAGTGTGGATGAAATCGGTCATTTATATGGGAGAAGCCAGAAAGGATGTAAATCAGTCGATTTTTTTTAATTCTGCAAGCATTATAAGCTGATGTAATGGACAAATATTTTAGTTGCTTTAATCGACGGATGTGGAGTTACAGGGGTATTTCGGAAGTTCGGCCAATTTGTATCAAGGATCCAGAACGGGTACTCATTTACAATTCTCTGTGGCGATCTGCATAAACTTTGATAAGTTTAGCAGACGTCAGTCAATGCTTCTTTCAGTGCATTAACTTTTTGGCCATATCAAATGGTAAATACCTTCATTTCCCAGGGCGAAGGCATAATGATATTTGGAGTGAATGATAACCTATGTTTGTACAAAACCAGTTCCTACGTTTTTCGAAATTTCCTATTATTAATAACCGGGTTTTTGATTTTCGACTGAAGCTTAATGAGGAATTGGTGATATCGGTTATTTCTGATTTTTCTCACACTACGAGGACTTACGGCTATAACTGAGGACTTACGACTCCTTCTTTTTACTTCAACCCCAAAAGAAGGCGGAAAAGTGCAAAGCTAGGAAAGCGCTTTTAAAGTCAATGTGGATTCGGAGTATTAAGTGGAGATACTAGACAACATATTGTTCCCTCAATCTCACATACACGTTCAATACAGATCTGCCAAAAGTTCGTGATATTTTCCTTGACAAATTGATCTTCAGTAGAGGTGACACATATTGGCCTCTACGCAGTCCCGATTTATTCCCTGTGGACTTTCCCTATGGAATTATCTTAGATCTAAAATTAACGCTAGCAATGCAGCTTCTCTGGAGCATTTGAAAGAAAATATCGCCCTCGAAATGATAGCCATCGCGGAGTGTGCCGAGCCGACATAAGAAATATTACTGTTCGCTTGAATGAGTGCCGTGTATGCAATTTGGAAAATTTTATTTTATGAAATAAATGCCCAAATTGTGTACTTTAACATCAAATAAACATGTTTTTGTCGATAATCTGCTCACTTCTTTTTATCCATCAACTAGATATTAGCTTTTTTTATATGTAGAAAAATCCCTGTACATGTAGAAAAAACATTTCGTTTAACAAGTTCTCGTACTAATTACAATGCACTAATTATATGGTGGCCTAAAAGACCGGAGAGACTCTACCACGTAATTAATTCAGTAGGTAATGTCGGCGGCAACCGATTCCAAAAAGATTTGATAGTTAGTCTATGAGATATTATTTAATATAACTTCGTAATTTGCAAAATAGGAACGACACTTATTATTTTTTGTACAATTTTTTGTAAAACTAGCGTTATATCCTCGACGACTTATCCTGACAATAATCAAAACAAAATGCACATATCTTTTTCAATTTCTTCCTTCTTATTTCACACAATACTTTACTTCTGGTGTCTTACTCTTTATCCAACCAAGATGAGAGACCACTTTCGTATTAACGGATGGCTGATTTGTCGCACAAGCGAATCCATAACTTACAATGCCTACTGCATATAAACGTTCATTCCGCATATATAGAGCACCACCGGAATCATATTGGCATGTGTCTCTTCCTGGCGTATATGTACAAAACGCTCCCGCTGGCAAATAATGGATAATATTTTGACATTGCTCTCGCGATATCACATCTAAAGTTGTTTTTAGCAGCACCGATGATTGTTGACCGCCAAATGACGTAGTGCCCCATCCTGCAGCTTCGACCCGTTGTCCTTGATGGGGTGACTTACGGCTGCCATCGTGACCTGCGATAGGCAGAAAGGGCAAGCAAGCTGGTCCAACACTTCGATTCCACTCGATGGAGATACGAGTTTTGAGCAGAGCAATATCGTTGTACAGTCTGGCGGCCGTTGCACGAAAGAATTCGTGGACAATGATTTTGGTAATGTCATAATGACGGGTGTAAATTGAGTCTAGAACTGGAAAAAAGAAGTGATGAAATTAATAAAGAATTTGTTTAAAAAAATAAAATAAATTACAATTTTTAACATGTGTCATTAGCGCGATGCTTCGTGCACCCGACTATGATTCGCATAATCGCAGGTTCAACCCCGCACACAGCTACCTATCATTGTTTGAGCGACGTTCACCTCGATGTGTCTGACGGAAACTTCGATTAGTCAAATAATCCTGTTTCGTGTAAGGACATTCACGAGTCCAGTTTCATTTCAATTTTGATTTTGTAATTTTATATGAAAGCTACATTTTAATTAAAATTCGAAACAAACCTCTCTCACTATCTATCTCTCTCCACTCTCTTTCTCACACACATCATAAAATTGTGCTTCCCTCCTATGACAACCCTATGTTGAATTCATTTTTCACAGCTTTCCCATCACAAGTTGTGATGAATATTTGCTTCTATGGATGCACTTTTTCGCTGGGTAACAATAACACAAAAAAAGGTATTCTTATTTATATCAATTATTAAACACATTACATAATTTTTAAAAAATTAACGTGACAGAAAAAATATTTCGCCTTGATGCGGATAGTGACTACACGATAACTTATTGATTTAAACCGCAAGACAAAATGTCAAAGCCTTTCGCCCGTTTGTTGTGTTCGAATTCGTGTCTTTCAGCGTGGAAATTGTAGTAGATGTCATAGTTTTTACACCCAGTGAATACTTGCACTGTCCATCGCAACTCTTGTGTGTCGGCAAAGTCAGCTTTATATTTATCGAAGACATCCGCCAACCGGATAGTGACCCCAATTCTGCAAAGAGTGCGGACATTTTAGGTGCAAATCTTTAAATCATGGTTCTTGGAAGTTGCCAACATTTTAGGCGAATCCATTTCTTAATTTTCTTCCGTGTTTCCATTATAAAAGTTGTCTAACATGAGCGGCTTATTAGATCACATCGTCCAATCGAATACAGGCTCCTTTTCTCCGAAGAGTGCGGCCATTTCAGGTGCAAATCTTTAAATCATGGTTCTTGACAGTCCTCAATATTTTAGGAGGGTCAATTTCTTTATTTTCATCCATATTTTTATTATGTTATCTAACATGAGCGGCTACATTCGGTCACTACATGCGATCCATTAGGCTGGTATGAATTGAGTAACAGATGTTACCAACTGGCCAAAGACATTTCGATGTCAGTATGCTATTTAATTTTCTCAATTAATTGAGATTTCACATTAGCTACTATACGAGGTGAGTTCAAAAAAAGGTGAATTTTCATTTTTCTCAAAAAATATGTTAGGTATTTATTCATCAATTTCTATTTTATCTTCATCAAAGTAGTCTTCCTCAGATATAATACACTTGGGCTAGCGTTTTTTCCAATCGTCGAAGCAGTTCTGATATGCACTTTTTGGTATGGCCTTGAGCTCTCTCAGCGATTCGGTTTTGATCTCCTCAATCGTCGCAAAACGCCGTCCTTTCATGGATCTCTTCAATCTGGGGAACAGGAAAAAGTTGCTGGGGCCAAATTTGGTGAATACGGTGGCTGAGGCATAATAACGGTGTTGTTTTTGGCCAAATAATCTCTCATAAGCAAAGATGAGTGAGCGGGTGCATTATGATGACGCAAAAGCCATGAATTTTTTTCTTCAACAATTCCAGGCGTTTTTTCGTACTGCTTCACCCAAACAACGCATACTCGTAACTTCAAGGTAATACTCCTTATTTACCGTACGACCTTGGGGTAAGAACTCCTGATGCGCTACGCCATGGTAATCGAAGAAAACACTGAGCAAACCCTTGACATTTGACCGAACTTGGCTTGCTTTTTTTGGTGTTGGCTCTCCTGGACTCTTCCACTGCGACGATTGGGCTTTGGTTTTGATGTCATAACCATACTCGTATACCCATGATTCGTCACCAGTTATGACCCTTTTAAGCAAATCTGGATCATCGTTGACGTCATTCAACAATTCTTGAGCGATGCTCATGCGACGTTGTTTTTGGTCAAAATATAGCAATTTTGGAACGAAATTCGCTGCCACACGCTTCATGCCCAAAATTTCTGAAACAATTGCATGGCATGAGTCAACCGATATACCGACATCTTCAGCAACTTCTCTAAATGTGATTCGACGATTCTCCGTAACAATTTTCTTCACTTTTTCTACATTTTCATCGGTTGTTGATGTGCTGAGGCGTCCAGACCGAGCGTCGTCATTTACATCTTCTCAACCTTGCACCACTTTTAAACATTTTTTGGCACAGAGTACTCTCACCGTATGTCACTGTCAATATTTCAAGTGTTTTTGAGCACTTAATTCCATTTTTACACAAAATTTGATGCCACTTCTTTGATCAATTTTTTTCGAAAGCAGAAAATTGCCGAACACGCAAAACACTTGTCTTATTTACGCCTCTCATAAACAAACTAAACATGCTATATGGATAAAACCGTCAACATATCTTCGAGATGGGAGTACCAACATATAAAAAAAATAATAATCGAAAGTCGAATATACATAGCACGCGAAATTTGAAAATTCACCTTTTTTTTTTGAGCACACCTCGTAAGATGGATATCCAATGGCATTACTAGCGAATACCTGCCGAAAATTGGAAGGCGTGAGCACTTTGGAGAAATCTGCAAAGGGCTCTGGTTGCTCCGAAGTAAATAACAGTCAAATAGCCGCATTTAGAAATTTCCCAATATTTCTCTGCCCCGCTCCAAAAAGGGGATAAGATCTGAGACACATTGCGCATCAACTTAGATTCAATTATATGCAAATAGCATAAATTCTACTATAAACTGATCCAATTTGATGTGGGTAGGCGGGTGTTTCCTAGGATGCTTTGTACCGCTTAGCCCTAAAACGCAGGCCTCTCTACCTGATCCTGTAATTAAGCAGGCAAAGGGTATGATGCTTGCGTACAAAAACAAAGTAGTGTGGCCTTGTGCCAGGCGCCCTAGGAAAAGATGGATTATGTCTTGGGATTCACGTATAATATGATATCAAACTGATCTTGGAATTCGTTTTTCGAAAACCAAGTAAAGGGGAGAGTTATAGTTAAACAAGACACATCCTGGCAACAGGGCCGGACATAGAGAAGCCGTCGGGAGGTATCAGAAGATTTATCTTTTCCGTAAATATAGTTGTATGATCAGAGAGATCTGGTTAATGAACAATGACAGGAGCATGGTGTACTTTGCTGTTGATATTCTCTCCTCGGACATTGAAAATCTATGCCGTAGATTATGGATTACCAGTTCCATGCTAGGTATGATAAAGCAAAACTGGAGTAGCTTGTCTGCGAAACCCAGACCAGAGGGTTCTTCTCTTCTGGTAGCACGGGTGACCAGGGGCGCAAGGAACATTGTTTCTTCCTGGTCAATGGTGTTGGACCCCTAGTGGGAGCATCGTGCTGCCTGTGGTTGCCCGAACAAGTGTTTTCAGTGCTTTTGCGTTGGTGAAGGAAGGCATTAGCTTGGAAAACACTGTTCATATCTATCCGAGGTCTTCCTAGATACCTCAACTCCTACCCGGGAGGTAGTTCACTTCATACCAAGTGGCTACAAAGGTACTTTGGCCGAGTGAGGGAGTGGGACCTGAGGAAGCTTTTCCAAGGGACCCACTTCCAATCTTTGGTAGTCTAACTAATCCTTCGGTATTAGTGTGAGTACCCCAAAGGGGCGCTTGCTGTCGCTAGAAGAAAGAAAGAACACATAACCAAGAAAGAAAAGCATATGATTAGAAAACAGCACCTGTGTGGTGGCACACCATGGGTAAGGCTTTCACAGCGAGACTCATGTAAAACTGGAACAAATCTATGCTATCAATACGTTTCGGTAACTGTCTTTGATTTTTGGACTCACTGAAAATAACGTTCCGTTTTATAATGTTTCCGAATATTAGTTTGGGAAATCTGTTTTACTAACCATACCCGAGTTTACCAACCATTGCGTAATGTTCGTATACATGAAGCCCACTCTAGAAGCTATAAAACACGATCTATCCCAAACTTAGTTCCCTATTCTGAAAGCAAAGCAAGCCAAGTTTCTTTTTTTCTTAAATAAGAATGCAACGTAAAGGTTAATTGCAGCACCCCTTAAAACATCAAGCGTTAATGGTTCTAACAAACATCTACACATCATCATTTATAAAATGCATTTAATTTCTCTTACCTGTTGATAGATCATATTCACCCACCACAGCTTTCAAGTACTCCGGTCTATTGGTGTCCAACGTTATGTAGCAATGGGCAGCCGAAAGCAAATAACGATGGTGGACTTTCCATGCCAGCAGAGTAAATAAAAGAAAAGAAAATGAAAGAAGAATATCAATAAAAAGAAAACTCAAAACAAAATCCATGTTTTCCCCCAATGCTTTTCATAAACTTTTCCATCAATCACGCTGCGAAATGAAAGCGAAAACATAGAAAAGCAAAAATCCTTCGAAAAACTGCACTCACTTATGGCTGCCCCACAAAAAATCTTTTGTGTCTTTGTGGACATAACTCCGGCCATGGAAGGAAACTCATTGATGCCGGCCACACCAGAAGCTCCGGCTATTTTTGACGTTGAACCCCAGCCACACTCACATGGCGGCTCCGTAACTTCGACCAGGCAAGAAAACGAACCACCACCTTCGCCAGAGCGTGTCAAAGACCAGTGGAATGGAAAGGTCGTTGCTGGTAAAGGGGAAGTGGCATAATCTTGGCCAACAATAACTTTGGGAGCACGTTTAGAGGAAATCTTATGAATGGCAATTGAGCCATTACGCCACGTGCTGGCCGGTAAGAAGTCATGTGAGGTGAAAACACTTGTTGGTCTTGAAGTTTCACCTGTAAAAAGTGACGGCAATGGCGGTCGAATTTCTGCGGGCGGTGTTATTCCAAAGGCTTTTGTGTCGAATTTGCTGTTTGACAACAAAGCCACCACATAGGTAAACGAATTGCTAACATTCTTATCCTTCGTCAAAGGATATGTTAAGGAAGTCATCGTGGGAAAAGTGGACAATGTTGTTAAGGGTTTAGGTACTTCCAATGTAGTTACTTCAGAAGTTGTTGTTTCTGAGGGCATTCCATGCACTGCGATTTGAGCTTTAAGTGGGCGAGATGTAGTGGTCGTCGTGGTGGTGGTAGTGGTGGTAGTGGTGGTACTAGTAGTAGTACTGGTGGTGGTTTTTCTGACGCTTGAGGCCGTTGTTGGTTTTCTTGTTTCCTTTAAACTGTCTTTGAAGGCACTTGGCAATGTCCTTTTGTGTTGAGGCGTTGATATGTATGAAATTACAGCTCGATTGAGAAAGCTTGTTCTCTCCGCTAGTCCACTGCCACAAAAGTACTCGGAATCGGTGTTTACTTCGCTGCCTTCACGATTGAAATAGAAGATCTCGTTGATGCAATTGCTGGAATGTGGAGTCTGCAATAGAAAATGACGAAAGTAAAACGTTATAATATTCAATTGTAGGAATACACATTTTGTAAAATGTAATTGAATTTTGATAAAAATGTATTTCTTTTGTAGTTAAGGAAATGTGACAGAGTTTGGAAAACAAAAACGTTCGATATGAGAGGAATCAATGAGTTTAATGTTAGATGTGTTTATTTCGCTAAGGAGGTGAAACATCCAAAGGACTGATTTTCAATCGTAATCTCGAACAAAACAAAGGTATCAATATTAATACTCTATTAAATTCGAGGATTGTATGAAAAAAGCTAATAAAACTACAACATTTTGTAGAGATTTAGAGGTTAGAGAAAATTTTGATCAGATAATTTAAAAAACGCTATTCATGACTGTTCGAAAAGAAAGTATTATATAAAAGAAGTTGTATTTGAGTTTCATGTAACAAAAATGTACCAAATTTTTTCTTACGATAGTTAATTTGATCGACTGTGGTGCGATGGTTAGTACAATCGACTACCTTTAGCATGGAATCAATCCTTGATACAGACACCTCAATGTGTCTAATGATTATCACGTAGTTGAGTAATCGATAATTTTAATCAATTTTGCTCAAACTGTGAGGTCTAAAATCATCGTTCCAAAATTGCTGAATTTTGACCAAAAACAACATCGCATGAGCATCGCTCAGGAATCGTAGAATGACGTCAACGATAATTCAGATTTGCTTAAAAGGCTCATACCTGTTGACGAATCATGGGCATATGGTTTTGACATCGAAATCAAAGCCCAATCGACCCAATGGAAGAGTCCAGGAGAGCCATGACCAACAAAAGCACGTTTGCCTGAAGCAATACGAAAAACGCCTGGAGTTGTTGAAAAAATATTCATGCCTTTTGCATCATGATAATGCACCTGCTCACTCATATTTGCTTGTGAGAGATTATTTGGCAAAAAGCAAGATCGTTTTCATGCCTCAGCCACTGTATTCACCGGATTTGATCCCCTACGACTTTTTTCTGTTCTCAAGATTGAAGAAACCTATGAAAAAAACGGCGTTTTGCGACGATTGAGGAGATAAAAACCGAATCGCCGAACACGCAAAACACTTGTCTTATTTATGTCTCTCACAAACAAGCTAAACATGCTATATGGATAAAACCATCAACATATCTTTGAGATGAGAGTACCAACATATAAACAAAATAATAATAATAATAATAATAATAATAATAATAATAATAATCGAAAATCGAATGAATATACGTAACCCGCAAAATTTGAAAATTCATATTTTTTGAACACACCTCGTATAACTATTTATGTATAGTATGCTTGTGTTTTCGCTTTTATAGAAAAAAAACTATCAAATAGGGCAAATTTTCTTTTTACTGATACCCATCTTTAATGCAATCTCAAAACTGTCTGAGTAGCTTTTTGAGCAAGAAATCTTTTCGTTCTAATGCCATTTAATTCGATTCAAATTTTACAACGCAAGATACTGATTATTAACGCGATCTCTTGGAATAATAATTGATTCATTTTTTACTCTGCTTTATATTTTATGTTTTATTGATCAATTTCCGATACGTTTTTTTTACCAAATTTACAGCCGTTTAATTTTTTGTGGTTTTTTTTTTGTCCTAGGAATAATGGATAAAATCTCTGTCGATTGGCAGTTTTGAGCATAGTTCGTAGAGTAGACAATGTTTGGTATAATAAACTTTCTTAGAAGCAACGTGACATGTTTTCTCTTCAACAATCAATTGTTTTATTTATTCTATACTTAATCGTATAGATTCCAATTCTTGTTTTTTTCTCTCTCTCTCTTACCATTTTTAACTGAATGTCACATTTAAATTTTATTCCATAATCCTCGGGAACTGCGACCTCATAGCGGCATGATGTGCCAACAGGATAATTGCCAGGATAATAAGGTGAATTAATAAATATTTTCTCACCACGTTTCATGTGAATTTTATGATTGCATTGCTCAAATAAACACCAAACATTTTCATTAGCAACACATGCAAGTAATATTAATAAATTCAGTTTCAAAATCATATCGTTGTGTTTGCCGTCTAAGAAACTTCTTAACCGAGATTTAGTATTTGAATGGTTTTACAATTTTTAAAGTAATATTTGCCACAATATTTTTAAATAATGCATTTATGTATATATATATTTTTTAATATTTCCGAAGCTTTCAAGTTTTATTTCCAACTTTCTTCTTTCACTTCTTTTCAACAACTGATCTTCTCTCTTGGTCGCACTCTAAATTTATGTTTAGCATTCCGCTTAAGTGTTTTATTTGTTTGTTTATTCTTGTAAACTTCCTCCCAGGTGGTGGGGGATTCCATCATCTTTTTGATTGATCTCAAAACCACCATAGTAATTTTGAAACTGTTATGGATATGGGAAACTCGTTCTGTTGTTAGGCTTTTTTTTGCATTTCTCATTTCTCTCGATTTCATTCATAAAATTGGATTCCGGCATCTATAAACCGGCTTGTTAAGACCACAATAGCTTGACAGGTGAACAATTCTAAACCGCAACGCCAGCTGACAAACCACCTACAATGCTGGCTTTAATATTGATGATATTCATTACCTCTCTCAACTTCTCTTCCTACCTGTGAAGTGGGTCACTCCATTACAGTGTCATTTGATTATGTCTTAATCAGGTGCGAGTTCAAGCAAAATGTTTACGGTGTGAGAGTGGATACAACCCTAACGCTGTACAAGTGTAGAAAATGTTATTAATGTATAACCTACGGTTATTATTAATTAAAAGGTAATTAACCTTGATAGAAGTGGCTAAAATAAAAGCAAATTAGAAATAAGAATGAATGAGAACATTGCTAAAATATGAAATCAATTGATTGGATGCACAGAAATCGCCAAAAGTAAAGAAACAAAAATTCTAAAATAAAAAAATCGAGACAAAATAAATCAAAGAACAAATAAAAAATCCCGATTCCAAGGAGAATCGAATGCATCATGTAATGCGATGTGTTTCATCAAAAGGTGGCGAAATGGCATCTTTTGATACACATCTTTAATTCATGTTCCACAAACTAGTCGGCGCTTGGATTACATTCGATAAAACTAGTATTTTGATAAAATTGTACACAAATTGAGGAAAAGTTAAACCTTTATTTTATAAAAGTAGACACGATAACTATTGCAAATTTTTATGAAACTTTTTAAAACTTGGCACCATAAACAAACAAGTGGACGGTCCCAAAACTAGACGACCTAACAAATAAGGCGAAAAAGTTGGAAGAATATTTCTTTATTTTTCAACATAATCTTCTTTTAGTTCTACACACTTTTACCAGCGATATTCATTACATTCTTTACTCTGCTTATTGTAAGAACTATTAAACTCCTTAAAATAGCCATCAACCGCAGACTCCACCTCTTCATTTTTACCACCGAGTAATTTTTTTAAGTTTGGAAATAGAAAATAGTCCGAGTAAACTAAATTTGGCAAATAAGTTGCGTGATGAAGCAATTCCAACTTCAATTCATTAGTAATTCATTGTAAAAAGTGTCAAATTGTTGGCAAATCTTTTACCACCGAGTCATTTTTTCATGTTTGGAGATACGAAATAGTCCAAGGGAGCTAAACCTGGCGAATAAGGTGCGTGATGAAGCAATTCCAACTTCAATTCATTAGTAATTCATTGTAAAAACCGTCAAATTATTGGCAAATCTTTTTTCACCGAGCTATTTTTTTTTTTTTTTTCAAGTTTGAAAGTAGAAAATAGTCCGAGGGAGGTGCGTGATGAATCAATTCGAACTTTAATTTATTAATGTTGGCCACCGCAATAGTGGATGTGTGAACTGAAGCTATGTCTTGATGAAAAAACATCTTCTTTTTCGCCAAATGCGGCCTGTTTTCCATAATTTCATCACCTAAACGCTGCAATAAATTAGTGTAATATTCGCTATTAAAGGTTTTTCCCGTCTGAAGATGATATCACTGAATAAAATAATCAATGAAAGCAATTCACCTTCTTTGGACACAATTCTCCCATTCCAGTGCTCTGCTTTGACTGTTCCTTTGCCTCAGGTCTGAAGTGGTAGACCCATGTCTCACCCATAGTTGTAAATCGATGCAAAAATGTGGCTTTATTGCGGTGAAACGTCACCAAACACTACTGAAACATTTTTACGACACTGTTTTTGCTCTATTGAAAGCAAGCGCGGCATCCATCTTGAGCACAGCTTTCTCAATCTTAAACCTTCTGTCAATATACAGTGTATAGTCTTTTTGAAATGCCTATCATTTCATCTAGCTCGCTCACATTCAGCCGACGATCATCCAATACCATTTTGTGAATTTGCTTTTCTTTACCGTGTCTGGCGTGGACACCTGAATTGGTCGACGATTACGGACATCTTGGCAGCTTCTACGGCCTCCTTTAAACTCTGCTATCCAATATTTTACAATCGCAAACGAAGGAGCAGACACCACCAGAGTAGAAAAAAGATCGGCTTTAAAACTGGTTGGACTGAGACCTTTCAAATGGAAATATCGAATTGAACATAACGATGACAAATTGTTTCCATGTTTACAAATTCACTGAGAACGTTTACTTTAGACGGCGCCAATAAAAATATATATATGTTTTATGAGGCTACCACTTTTCACCAAAGTAATTTTTTTTTTCAAACTACTGGCGCCATCTATACATCAATTCGGCTAGTTTTGAGCTATTTTGGTGAAAATTATAAAATTATAAATAAAAAAATAAAAGTTGAACTATTTTATTGAATCGCATTAAAAACGTTGCACATTTATGTTTTCTGTATAATTTTCCTTTAACTCTTCATTACTTTAATATACAGGTTAAAAACCAATGTTTCATTTGCATTCTCGAATACATCCCTGTTTACATCTTCATCCGCAGGAATGAAAGTATCTTTTGATGCAGTAAAAATTTTACAACCAGAAGGAAGGAAGCGTTTGTTGTTTCCTGGGTTTTAAGTCAATTGATTGGCTGGCAGGCAGGATAACTGCCAAAAATTGTTATAAAACTTCTTAAAACTTGGAACAACCTAACATCTAGTAAATCGTAGCCGAGGGGTGTAAAAAGCCATGTCAAAATACCCCATTTGATGCCTCTCATACAAATTGTCTGGAAGTATACCTATACAACTGATTGCAAATAGCGAGCCCAATCCACAGTGGCTTCGTCGGGCAGACTGTGACATGAAATATGCAGCCACGTTGTCCAGATGCCACTCCGTGGAGGTAATGAATAAGTTTATGGCACGAGTTCCAGGTTATGTCTCAATAGCACTCAACAGCTGAACTTAAAATATCAGCTTCTAAACTATCTGAGAGGTGCGCTTCTTTCTACCTGTTCAGAAATTTCTAATAACTTTAAATATTATATTAACACATGTCTACACTCCCAGGACAATCGACAGTATTGTCTAATATCATGTATGAGTAGTCAAAGCAGGACTTTCTTCGCAAAATATTTTTCTTTCTTTTTCAAACAAATTTTTGTTTCACCTCTTTTTTCACAAATATCAAATTATTTTCATGTCTCTCCTCCTTTGGCACTTTGTCCACTCATGCATTCAAAGCAAGTGACCAAAACGATAATCATTTCAATTTAGTTAGACACCAATTTTTGTTAAACACCGCTTTCCCCTTTCCGCTGTTCGTTCATTTCGAACATTATGCAAAGGATAACAGAAATGAGAGCAAAACAAAATACATCATCAAACAGACAAAGCACAAAACGAAAATAATGAGAGTATAACAGACAAAAGCAAATGAGGAATAGCAAGGACCAAGCGACGCAATCACCATCATCATCTGCAACGCCGTATTCGCTATAGTCGTCGTCATCGTCATCGTCATCATTGCCATAGCCATCGTTATGGTGGTCATCATCAGCATCGAAAGGATAAATTGAACCAGAAAGGATAATTCTTTGCTTTTTGTTGTTTTCTGCAAAAATATTATTGTACGCGGCGGCATACAAAGTCACCGCTTTTTTTGCGAAAATGTCTGTATGTACACACAATTCTGGTGTCCAAGTAGTTTTTTGTTTCATTTTCCAACCGTTTTTTATACGAGTAGATTCTTTTTTTGCAGTGTAACTCCCCTTCGAGTGAAATCTATACATACT